>PVJS01001397.1:0-40117 GCA_004027185.1 Glis glis | reverse complement strand
CAAAATGTATAATTATAATTTACAATGCACCAATAAATGAACATAAAAAGTTAAAAAAAAAAATAAAATAAATTAAAAAAAAGAAAAGGGACCCCTGGAATCTATACACTATTACCTTGAGTTTTTGTGCTTAGCATCAACCCTAAGATGACCCAGACCCGCCCATAGACACTACACAGCTACCCAGGCAAACACCCAGATTCACACAGACACTGACACACAAACACAATTACATGCTCTCTCTCTCACACACACACGCCTTCCAGAGGAAAGTTTAAACATGTCAGTTGCTCTCTGTCCTGAATCACCACCATCTTCCCTGCATTCTCCCTGCTTAAATACCTGATGCTGAGAGTGAGACGTGGTTTGAGTGACCTTGGTCTGGCCCCTTCCTTTCTCTTCTACTAAGTGCTGTTAAGATTAGTGCCTGCCTGAAAGGATTGGTGAGCACTGATATAATTTATGCAAAGGGCTTAAGACAGTGCCATTGTTCAGGAAATATCACCTACCATTATTGGGGTGAGTATTGGTTTTCTATTGCTACTGTATTATAAGTTATTATAAATTTGGTTGCTTAAAACAACACAAGTATGTTATTTAAAATTTCTGTAGGTCACAAGTCTGACATGGATCTAAGTGTCAGCAGGGCTGCATTCTCGTCTGAAAGTTCTAGGGGAGAACCCATTTCCTCTCCTTTCTCAGCTTCTGAAGATCATTTATATACCTTCCTCCATCTTCAAAAACAGCAATATGGCCTCTCCCTGACCCTTCTTCAATTATCACATCTTTATCTGACCATAGCTAGTAGAAGTTCTCTCTTCGGGAACTCAAATAATTACACTGGGCACTCAAGGATTATCCTGGATAACCTCAAGGTCTATAATCTTACACCTACAAAGTCTCCTTGTAAGGTAACATAGGCATAATTTCCAAGTGTAGAACATGGACTTTCTTAGAAGGGAGGTTATTATTCTACTTAGCATTCTACTTATAATTATTAGTGATTATAAATCTGAATGATAAAAAGTGACTATTTTCTCATCACATTGACAATCTCCTATGTTTCTACCAGTTCATTTCTCCATTAACACTATGCTCTCATAGGCCAGGTGCTATGGTGAGCATATCTTTGCCTTCATGGGGCTGGTGGGCTCTTAAGCTATACTACCATCTCTATCCAAAGAATACGGCAAATTTTATTTTAAACTACCTTTAACATAGAGCAGATACATATAATTATAAGATGTGGGTATGACACCCTCACTTATTTTTTTTAATCAGTCAACAAATATGTATAAAGTGCTTAACATGAAAAAGCCACTCCACAAAAGGAAATCTCAATTTCTGGCAAATTTTCAGAGCTATGAACTGTGACATCATTCTCTCAAACAAACCAACTATTATAAACATCCTAGAAGAGGCTTTACGAAGCCTTCTCTAGAGAGGGCTTCCTGACCCTGGCCATGTGCAGTGGCCCCAGCAGGCTGGAACTTCCTGCCAATGCACGCAGAAGTGCGCATGTCTGTTGTACCTGTGTGTTGGGGAGGGGGGTCCATTGCTTTCACCAAGTCCACAAAGGAGTTGAAAGATCTTTAGGGTGCCAAAGATCTTCTTGTTTAGTCCCTACATTTGGCACCAGCAGCTTTGTCATGGAACTGAGTGAATGCTGCTCCTGATTAGTTGGACTCAGCCCTGGAGTGACAGATGCATCACCACATCTCTTGCTTTCTTGATGCGTTATCTTCTGCCCATTCAGTTCTTAACATGGTTAACAAGCACTACTGCCTCTGCTTACCCATGTGCCATGTGACAGTAGAAGGATAAGAGTTAGGAGTTAGACAATAGCAGCTCTGAATGTTCTTGTTTTTTTTTTTTTTGGTACAGGAGATTGAACCCAGGAGCATTCTATCTCTGAGCTACACCCATGCATCTTTTTATTTTATTTTATTATTTTGAAACAAGAACTTGCTAAGTTGCTGAAGGTCTTGATGAGGCTGGCCCCAAACCTGTCATCCTCCTATCTTAGCCTCCTAAGTACTGGTATTACAGGCATGTGTCACCACACTTGGCAAAAATTGTCCTTTTGATAGTCCAACTCCAGCCAGGCATGGTGGCACATGCTTGTAATCCCAATACTTGGGAGGCTGAGACCAGAGGATCCAGGTTTGCGGCCAGCCTCAGCTACTTAGTGAGGCCCTCCGCAACTTAGTGAGACCCTGTTTCAAAATAAAGAATAAAAAATAGGGCTGGGGATGTAGCTCGGAAGTAGAATGCCCCTGGGTTCAATCCCCAGTACAGCAAAAAAAAAAAAAACCCTCCAACTCCATCAGTAATCTACATCTAGTTATATACTATAGTTTATGTAATCTACATCCAATTATATACTATAGTTTATGTATGAAAGGAAGGTATCCAAAAAGATAAAATGAGGACTGTATTTAAAGCAAAGACCTACCCTTCTTACATAAAAAAAATACTTGGAGAAGCAAACAAAATGACAAACTTCCATAAATTGAATAAAGAACCATTCCCTTCTACTGCCCTCTTTTAAAAGCTGCACATTAGACAAAAAAAAAAGCCTTCCTCTTTTCGGAGAGTCCACTTGATTCCTTGGGGTCAAGGTCAGCCGTGGGCGGTGTGCACTGCACTCACTGTTAGGAATGTCTCCAGTCCAAACTCTCCAGACCCACTGCCCTGTTTACTCCTCCCTCCTTCCCATCCCAAGAAAGGCATGAGGACCCAACACCCGTCCCTTTTCGGAATGTTTCAGCTGTCAGCTGTGGAAGGTGCTGCCACCCCTTCCAGGCAGCCCTCCTCCCATGGGCCTGCAGAGCAGCGGGGCCCAGGATGACATGTCAGGGCCATGCCCAGGCTCTTGCCCTGGAGGTGGCAGGTGGGTGAAGTGCCTTTTGGAGCTATGTAAGTCCACGCACTCATACACGTTGCACCTGGGTGTGAGCTGAGCCTATTTATGCCTTTGGTATGTTTTTTTTTTTTTTGTTTCCTCTCCTAAAAGAGTTCTGTTGTCTCTATTCCCAGCCTCAAGCTTCACTCTGTTGCTCATCACATCCCTCCATGTATACCTCGCCCCAGCTACTGCATATCCTGGGTCTGATGTGAGCAGAAACTATGTCGTCATCTTCTGGGTTTAGATCTTAAAATCTATATTATTTTGCAGGGCCAGTGATATCAGGAAGAAGGAAGACAGGGAGGGTTCAGTTTATGCGTCAATCCAGAGCTTAGTTTCTAACTGACCTAGTTGAAGAGGATAAACAGAATCAATTTGTAGGATATCTGTGATTGGGGGTTCTGAAAATAAAAGATGCGTTGTATCCTGGGTTTTTTTTTTTTTTTGCAGTACTGGGGATGGAACCCAGGGGCACTCTACCTCCAAGTTACACCCCCAGCCCTATTTTTTATTCTTTATTTTGAAACAGGGTCTCACTAAGTTGCGGGGGACCTCACCAAGTTGCTGAGACTAGTCGTGAACCTGCAATCCTCCTGTCTCAGCCTCCCAAGTACTGGGATTACAAGTGTGCACCACCATGCCTGGCTTGTATCCTGCATTTTTGAATTAGAAATTGTCACTGAACTCATTTTCACAAAGGACTCTGAATCCTTGGTATGATCTCTTTCTGCTCATCTCTGCCTCCAGGATCACATGATCGCAAATGTTACTTTCATTTTAATCCATTTGGAAAGGTTTCAGAAGACTGAGAAAGAGAAAATGCTAATTCAGGAGTTTACTCTATAGCGTCTAGTTTTGTTATCCATAAAAAATGATCTTGTGGCAAAGGCCAGATCAGTACACACCGGGTCAGGGTCCCACGCTCTGTTCAAATTCTGTTTTCTCCTTAGTAGCTATCTCATGACAGAGTCCTGGAGAAGGATAGCACTTGAGCAAATTTCAGACATCACAACATCTGCCGCGAGCCAGAGAGAGACTTGAGGAGAAAACTACTGCGAAACAAGGATGCAATTATCTCAAATTAAAAGCAGTTACGTGATTAGCCTGGTGTCCTGCTTACCACCGCCTCAGGACATATTGGAAAACTCTGATGATTCATTGCTATTCACATGTCTCATCCAAGTGACAAAACATTTAAAAATAAAATGTTATGGTCCCTAGTTTTGAAGGATTTTTTCTACATTGTCCAATTCCTGATTTGAAATAGTATAAGGGGGAAAATTCTCAATTGAAGCTGAATGCATTGGCAAACTAGAGATTAGCAAAAGAGAGAAAAAGAAAAAAAAATTTCCAGGCACTGGTGGGGGAGAATTATGCAACTTCCCACTACGCAAACTTTTGTCATTGTAAATTCTGCTACCTTTTAAGGAGAAAATACCATGGGCCTGCAACTTGAGAACTTTTATGAGAACCAGGAAAGGGCTTTTCCTTCGCTCACATCTGTCTTCATTTGCTGCGAGTATGCTGAAGATTTCATGCTGGTTAGCAAAATCTGAAAAGTGGAAGATGCATTGCTTAAATCAAGCAAATGCATGTGTCCTTAGGCCATAAATATAGTTTTAAAATTACGCGAAAAGAGGTTTACTTTAGACTGTATGGTATTTTTTATTTGTATTCATTGTTTTTGAGAACAGAAAAAAGCACAATATATTCAAGTTCATAATCTTTTTTCTTTCTTTCCTTTTATCTTTTTTTAAGTACTGGGGTTTGAAGCTAGGGGCATTCTACCTCTGAGCTACACCACAGCCCTATTTTATTTTTTTATTTGCAACAGGGCCTCACTAAGTTGCTGAGAGCCTTGCTAAGTCACTGAGGCTGGCCTCGAACCTGCAATCCACCTGTCTCAGTCACCCAAGTACTGGGATTACAAGCATGAGCCACCACACCCAGTTTGGCTCAAATTCATAGATTCAACTAGAAGTTTGGTATATTTTCACAGGTGAGACAAAGGATTATATTTCAAGTGACATTTTTAGGCATCTTTGCCACATTTCCATTCTTATATAGTTGGATAAATGCCTTTAAAAGAGCACGGATTTTCTTTTCATTTTTCTAGTTCCTTCTGTGTGTGTGTGTGTGTGTGTGTGTGTGTGTGTGTGTGTATGTGTGTGTGTACTGAGGATTGGGCATTCTACTTCTGAGCTACACCCCCAGCCTTATTTTATTTTTTGGTTTTGAAACAGGGTCTTGCTAGTTAGCTGAGAGTCTGGATGCCCTCATTGCAGGGGCTGTCCTTGAATCTATGATCCTCCTGTCTCAGCTTTCCAAGTACTGGGGTTATAGGTGGGAGCCACCACACCTGGTTCCAGCTCCTTCTATACCCAGGCATTTAGTAAAATGAAATCACAGAAACTTGGCTTTATGATGATTCACCAAGATCTCAAACATGTTTTTGATAATCACCTCTTGCACTTTTTTTGGATAATCTACATCACAAACTTTGCTATTTTATTTTATGTGTTCAACAATATTTGCTCATGAATATCCACCAAATTTTCCATGCTTAAAGTATCAGTATTTGCAACTGGAATTCATCTGTTAACACAGCAGTTATATCAGATCAAAAGTCAGAAACTTGTAGTAGACACACAATGGTTTATCTTTGGTGGGTATTCTATAGACTTGATTCTCTTGCATACATTTTTCTTCTCTAATTAGACCATACTTAACATGCTGGCCATTAGAATAAAAAATGAAAACTTGAATTCATGACCAGTCTGCCAATCTTGGGTACCATGATGCCCCGACAGATATCTATGGTTGGAAGGCATGTTTTTATGGGAAACTAGGTTTGTGAGGTGCAGGTATTAACTATGAACCTTCTCGGAATAAAATTTCCTTGTAGAAATGAAACATCACGTAATACATAATTGTCAATATAATATGACTTTTGATTTTATGGTTTTGGTTGTAATACTTTAATATTATTAACATGTTATACATGTTTGCACCCAACAAATAGACTGAACTGAAGAATGTCTTACACTGTTTTTCATTTGGCATGACACCAATTTAATGCTGGAATTTAAGAAATATCTTAGAATAGTTGTAAAAAATCGACATTCTTATTAAAAATAATACAAGTAAGAAATCTACCTCAGCACTTGTCCCCCCTCCCCTAGTCCTTTTGCCTCCACTCTTGCTTCTTTATCCTCGTCTTTCTCTTTCCCCTTCCAGATTCATCACGACTTGCACCCTCCTTGCTCTGTGCATTGGGGAAACTTTTTTGTCTTCTTCTGGACCAAATTAACCCTTCTTAATTCAATAGAGTGTGAGAGGGCCTAGAAGCAAAAAGAGGTATTATGCACGTTCCTGTACTCGTCTGTGAATGGATTCTAGAGGCTGCTTTTGTAATACCATGTGGTTGTCCTTTCATTTCTTTTCTTCTCTGGCTTTATCTCTGTGTTTCATACTTTCCCACCAGCATCTTCTCCAAATGTAGAAAAGAATGTTTCATAAGAAACAAGCAAATAAGAATAGTAATTTTTGAAGAGATATATTCTGGCCAAATATTTTTCATCTGTAAATATATTTTCTGATATTTTTTCCTCCCAAGTTTTAGAATCCATTTTTTCTTTTATATAAAAATGGCATCAATTTCACTGTTTTTATAATTATAGACAACATTTGTTTAGTGTTTCAGTGTGTCAGGCTAGCATGAGGCAAATTCTCATGCAGATTTAGGAAGTAGATACTATTACTGACTCTTATCCAGATGAGGAAACTGGGGCTTGGACCAGTTAAATCTTGTTCAAGGTCACATAGTCAACAAGAGAGTTCAGATTCAAACCAAGTTATTGAGACTGACGAGTCTCTGCTAGTAAGTGCTACTCTGTGACAATGACTTGCCCAAGATAAGAAAGTAGTCAATAGATTCAACATCATATCAGGACTCTATAGCTTCTCTTATTGGATTAGTTCCTCTTACAGTTTTCTGAATTTGAAGTTGTATCATTATTTATTGCACAATGATTTAGTTCCTCTTAATCCAAAATGAACAAATCAAGACTAATTTTGTGGACCTTTGACATTACCCAAAGGTCTATTCAAAGACCCTTGGCTTTCAGGCATGGTGAAGAATGCCTGTCATCCCAGTACTTGGGAGGCTGAGACAGGAGTATTACAGGTTCAAGGCCAGCCTGAGCAATTTAGCAAGGCCCTCAGCAACTTAGATTCTGTTTCAAAATTTAGAAAAAACATAAAATAGGGTTCGGGGTGTAACTCAAAGGTAGACTGTCCCTGGGTTCAATCCCCAGCACCACACACATACACACACACACACACACACACACACACACACATACAGACTGTTGACTGGGAAATTGTGTTTGTGATCTCTTGGCTTCCTTCTTTGTAGGAAGCTAACCTCTTCAGAAACACATTTATGATATCTACTCAGTTAAACAAATAATTTCTCATTGTTCTAAAAATGCAATGGTTTGAAATAATTAGTGTGTTCAGACAAGTCCCACCTAATTCATTTAGCTGTAGGCCTTGATTGAGTATCAGGGGTTTCTAAGAGCCAAGGGGTTCTTCTTCTTATTAAAAGATATAGCCCCTAGATACATTTTCTAACCAGTCATTTTAGAAAGATTCCTGGGAAATTTGTCCGAATCTGTGTAATCATCATTAATCTAGCAATTCTCCGAGGTAACCCAGAGTTCATCCAGCTGCAGTTTATTCCATTGATCACAATAATCCGCCCCACCCAGAACTTTCCTCATGAAAGGAATCTTCTTGGAGTGGCCATCTGGATCGTATTATCGTAATCAGAGTGCCTGAGCATACAAGGTGCAGACACTATTTCCACTGAAGAGTCAGTCTAATTCTTGGATGTGCTTCCCCCTTTCCTTTCACTTCTGCCTTCCTTTCTTTTGTCTCCAATGAATGGGTATTTGATGTTTTCTACTGACATTAAAAAATGAGACTCCAATAAATTTTATTTTCTCCGAATAATTCATATGTTGAAAAACTGCCATCCCATTTATAGACATCAGGTCAAGGCAGGGAGTGGGGACTAAGCTCAAAATGAAAACCTTCCCACTCGCAGATAATGTGTGATCCAGAAAAGCTTCAGCTCAAGCGTGGATGTGCCAAATAATGGGCAGTGGCCCCCAAATTGGCCCATAGCTTTCCTGTGTTGGATTTCCAGGAATTTTTACAAATATCTACCTACTTTCATATATTCATTTAAATAGAAAGCTTCGATTATCAATAAGGTATATGAAAGCACAAAATTATTGGCAAACAGGAACTAACAACTGCTTTAAAACATATTAAAACATTTCTTCCATAGTGTTTTTAATTTAATATCTCTAAAGCTATGGAATTTTGATTCTCTTATTTTTATGTATAACTTAGGTAAGGGATGAAAACTAACAATTATCAGGTACCAACTCAGTTACTAGTTAATATATTGTTATTCCCATTTCTACTGCCCTGCTGTAAAAATGAAAAGAAATGAAAGACAGTAAGACACAAATGTGAAATAGTGGAAGGGGTTTGGGGGAGGAAGGAGGGAAGGTTAAAAAATGAGAACTGAGGAAGGGGACAGTTCAAATAGGTTATATCTATACAGGGTTTCACTACCAATCTCATTAACATATATGGGGAGGGAGGGTGAGTATACAAAAGCAAATACAACAATTGATGTGCACACGTATGTTTGTATAACGTTGAATCTCACGATGAGGTAAAATTACATTGCACCAACAAAAGTATTTTAAAATAGGACACAAATATGGCATTCTGTATTTCAAATTACCACTTTCCCTTCAAGGACCCTAAGGTCATTAATGAGTACTTTGATATTTTGTGATATTTTATTCATCCAACAGGATGAATCAGCAAATGTTGGGGGGCTTTTTTCTATGTTGGTCTGTGACTAATTGAAAAGAGGAAATCTAGGTTTTTGTCTCTTAAAGAATGAGGAGGCAGCTTATTTAGAACAGTATAATATGTTCCAAACATATCAATTTAGAATTCAATAGGCTACAAGTAAACAGAAAACCAGACAAACAGTGGTTTAAATATTAAAGGATTTTCTTAAATGCCAAGAAGTTTAGAAACTGACAGTCCAAGTTTCTTGCAGATGTTAAGGATCTTATTGAGGAACAAGAGTCCTACAATTGCCTTGTACTGCCTTTGATCCCATGGTCACAAAATGACTGTGACAATTCCAGCCATTACATTTGCATTCCAGACAGAAAGAACAGGGCCAAAGCTTTGCCATTCTCTTTTGAGAAGAATTCCATGAGTCTCATTGGCCAAAACCATTTTACATGGTCACCTCCCCTTCAGCAGTAAGTGAGAATGGGAATTTTATTTCAAATGTTGGTAAAGAAGAATGAAAGGGTTTGGAACAGGGGTTGAAAATAAGCCAACTCACAATATTCAGCACATATGTTTCTGACCAACAAACGGCAGCTCTTTCTGGATGTAACACATGTGTTTCCTCAGACCACACAGGTTCAGGGGGCACGATTATGAGTCACAGTAAGTCCTCCTGAGAGTTTGTTTCTCTGACTCCTACTCCACATGCTCTTCCAGACCTACAGGAACCTTCCTCGTCCCTCCTAAATATTTCTGTCATTCCCAGAGGATTTCTTGTGAGTACTCAGAAGCTCAACTCTGAAATACACGTGTGTCCATTTTCATCTTTTGTTGCACCAACTTCACACAGTAACAGGAAGTCGAGGTGTCTGGTATGTGTGAAAGCGCCACAGGCCACTGTTAACAACACTGAATCCTGTTGCTGCTATTGCTGTTGCCATTGGTGAGACTGTCCTGTAAAGCAGACACTGTCTGCAGAACCTATCTCACAGCACCCAACACCAGAGCCCGGCTAATGGTAAATCAGCCTTTTTCCTCTCGAGTCTATGTGGTGAAGACAAATCACAGAGGAGCTCACCTTTGACTTTGCTGGGTCATGTCTCCCTCCTTGGTGTTGTCTGTTCCTTGCAGACTTTTGGTTGGAAAAGTTCTTCCCATCTACTTTGGGCTACTTTACAGAATTCAAGTAAAATTGCTTAAGTCTTGGCTGTGGGACCATACATGGGTCCTGCCATGGGCACAGTAACCCTATCTTCAGTTTGGGGAATATTTTTCTTGGGCCAAAGTCATATGTTTTGAATTTTCTTTGTAGATAATTTTTTTCATAAGCCTCATGCATACTTTGCACAGATGACTGAACACCTCTGATTTATTCAAATCAAGGGGTAAATTCGGTTGAGGATACCAAGCTGGCATTTCTAGAGCAAAGGTAATGCTAGCTGCAATATATCTGTCTCCATCTTAACTCCACTCATAGCCATCCCCACCTCTCCATATTGCAGGTTGTCAGAATTCAAACTGGTTTTCCTATTCAAATTCCAGACTTCACACATTTCTGCATTTAAATGTGCATACCAGCTCTCACCTCTTATGTCAAATCAATATTCTTATGCTGTTGAAATGATGAGGCCAAGAGGTCACTATATGCTCACTTACCCAGAAAATCAGTTTACTATTTTGGATCTGTTTATGCTGATCTACATAGAGAGGAATTTTTAATGGTTTCTTAAATATCTCATTTTAGTTTTTTATTTTAAACTACTTAACCTACTTAAAGCCAGTCCAGAAAGGTCTTAATAGAAGATACTTGCAACAAAGAGAAACTACAACATTGTTTTTTCTCCTTCCTCTAAACCTGGAGATGAAGTTCCAGACAAAATTTCAGCTTTGGGTGGAGTAAAATCTGGTAGTGTTGTTGAACCAAAGCTAGGAGTTCAGAGGTGGGAAAAGGAAGGAAGGAGAAACCAGAGTACCATTGTTTTCATGCCACCTGCAGCATGACTATAAAATGGCAGGTTAAGATCAATGCTGAATAATGAATGCCTTAGAGCTCTCATTAGATCCAGATATGAGAATCTAAATTAAAGTTAAAAATACACACAAGGTGCAAACTGAAACGAGTAGAACAGAGACAGTTATGAACACAATATTCGGAAAGTGCCCTACCTCCATGTGTAAATTGGATTTTCAGCTCTCCTGGAACAAAGGAAGTTACTTGGGATTAGCATGCCTAGAATGAGAACAAAGGATATAATACTTTTTAACTTATTTTGGTTTGTATTTGGAATGTTCCCCCCAAGCCTCATATCTTAGCCAATAAAATGAGGTTCAGAAATGGGACATTTCTGGAGAGGGTGGGCACAGGGGTAAGCTTAAGGACTATATTTCTCTCTCTCTCTCTCTCTCTCTCTCTCTCTCTCTCTCTCCCTCTCTCCTTCCAGCTGCCATGAGTTGAGCAGCTTTCTTCTGTCACACCCAGTGGCCATGAAGTCTGCCTTGGAGTCAGGCAACTATGGACTGAACCCTGAAACCATGAGGCCAAACAAACCTTTCCTCCTCTAAGTCATTCTTGTTTAGTATTTTAGTCACAGAGATGCAATAGCTGACTAATGTACTTATCATACCAAGAAATACTCTTGAAAAAGATAAGTGTCTCATTTCTGCATGCAATTACCTCCAGAAAGATCAGAGAATAAATGTTAACTGGTAAACTAGGACACTATTGTGAAGACATGGGGTTGTAGTACCATCTTTTAAATTGCCCTTTGAAGTCAGAGGACTCTTGACATAGTACGTACTAGGCAACTATGCTAGACCTTACAATTCTACTTTAGTATTGGATTATTGAGATGTATTAAGTAATCAAGTTCCCAGGCCTGAATGAAAGACATTGCTAGGTCAAGAGCCACACCTTTGCTCCTCTTCCACCTGAGCTAAATTATTTATTCTCAGAAATAATCACAATCTTTTTTTTTTGCCAAGTAACTTTGTGAGATGCTAAAAGGAACTGGAACGTTGAAATAGATAATTCACCTCAGATGGGTTATGCTATTTATTTCCAGAAACTATTTTATTTATTTTTTCTTTACTCTGACTATCGGGTTAAATCCTTATTAATAAAATGTGTGCTACTGGAAAGGAAAGACACCTTTGCTACCTAATCCATGGGCAGCCATTTATATTTGGCTTGCATAAATGTCATGAAAAACAGGAAAAAAAGTGTAATTCATGAGAAAATGCATTTTTATACTTACTGTCCTATTGCCAAATTAAGTGTTATGGTTAGAAACAGGGCAGAGGTTTGCTTTGGAAAAGAACAAATCCCGATTATCTGGAGTTTTCTCTCATCATCACAGGGCTTTTACGTTGCTTTTGGATGGATCATCAATTCCTACCTTGTTAGCAGAGAGCACTCGTACTTTGCACAGATAGTACAGAATTCTAATAAAGCATTTTGGAATTCCTTCCCTTGACTAGAAATTTCTTTCCCCTCCTTTTTTTCAATATTCAATTTTGAGGTGGTCAAAACCAGGTGGAAAAGTACACCGTCTACATGAGAAACAAAGTTTTTGTGACTTTACCTAGATGATGCTCTCTTGATGGGTTCGCTTTTCCATTCCAAATCTACTTAGGAAAGGTTCATTAATCTCCAGTTTTTAAAACAGAGAGGAAAATTACAGTAGTTTATTTTTAGGAGATTAAAATAAATGCCTGAAATTGATTTATCATTAGCTTTGTTATAAGGACACTATTTTTCCAGACAGAATCTTTGAGGTTCTGAGCATATATTTAGTTCAAAAGTCCAGAGGGGAGAAAAAGAAAAATCAGTGTTGTGTTCATAATTTTCTCAATAGATTTATCACATCTTAAATTTAGTTACTTTTTAATTGAGAAAACAAGCTTACTTTAGAACACTTTCACTTTCTAGCTGAAGTTGAAAGTACCCAATAGAAGGGATAGGGCATTCCTTTACTTGACACGTCTCTACCTGATGTTTCAGCATTGAAGATGCTGAACATCACTTGCTCACACAGTAAAGTGGGTGAGTAAGAAGGACACTTGATTTCATTTCTTTACATGCATCCAATGGTGACAACATTTGAAAAAAGGTCATCAAGAAATATTTACTGGATTTAATAGTCGTTGGTTTTGTTGTTTTATTTTGTTCTGTTTTGTACTGGGGATTGAAGCCAGGAGCATTCCACCTCTGAGCTACACCCCCAGCCCCTTTTGATTTTTTATTTTGAAAAGGGTGTCACTGAGTTGCGGAAGGCCTCCTTAATTTGCTGAGACTGCCCTGAAACCTGCAATTCTCCTGCCTCAGCCTCCCAAGTACAAGGATTACAGAATATAAGTAATTTTCCATGAAAGATATTCAGGATAAAGATATTTCCTTCACTCTTCTCATGTGTTCATTGGGTATCTGCAGACTACATTTTCTTATGCAGGCTCTTTAAAGGACAAAATATGATGGGAAGTCAGAAAATTCATCATTGCTATTTTATGCCATAGAAATTATTCTTCATTTCTACTTACCTTCTTGTCCAAGGTCAAATCCATCCCTACTAGGATTCCCAACCCACACACCAAAAATCCAAACCCAAATAAACCATTGCAAGAACCCAAAATTTGTGTTGAAAACATCTTCCCCCAGCTGTGCTTGTCACTTATTATTCATATAAATCCTGAGTAAGATGCGGTGACATGTTTACTTCTAGCCCGTGATATACATGTATGATTTTTGCCCATGTATTCATCCCCACAATCCTGTATAAGAAAAAGTGCTTGTGACGGAATTCCATTTTCTATTAAATATGATAGCTCCTGCTTTAATTATCTTAGGGCATATTATGAGGATAAAATGACAGTTTTTTGAAAAAGGAAATGTGTGTAGCAAACTTAAATGCAAGCACCAACATATTAAGCAAATTTCATGCATGGCTTACAAAATTGTAGTTGATTTGCTTGGCAACTGGATGTGATCATGTTTTTACCACCAGAACTCTCATTGTCATGGGTAATGTAATCCAAATATTTTAGTTCCCAGTCAAGAGTTAGGAATAAATAAGACAAACACTGCATCCTAATTCCGGCCCACGGAGCTTGAGTATAACAGAGATTTGAATGAGGAAATCTGATTTGGTGTCCAGCCTAATAAAACGAAGAGATGTTTGTGGATGGGCAAAAGGAAGAGATGGATTGAGAATGTGCTGTGTTTCCTGCTGAGAGAGTCGTTTGACTTGGGACAAAATAATATTCACAGCTTCTCTTTGGATTCATTATTGCTCCTGGACTCTCTCTGATTTGAACCTTGTAGGGGTCATCTGTGCCTCTGTCATCTCTAATTCTCTCCACTTCAATGAATAATGCTTCGCACTGCCAGGATGACCACCCAGAAAGCCCTGTTTGTGTAGGACTTGGCTTCTACAGAGGAGCTCGTCTTAAGCCCTGGACAGCTGAGTCTGGAGCTTCACAATGGCCTCCTGTTTGTTTCTGTGAAAAGATGGAGATATGATCATCTATACGGCCCATTAAACAACTGGGAGTGAATCTGTTGAATTTCTCACCTTATCCCTGCATATATTCTGCTATTGTGGGCATACATTTTCCAAATTACCATCCTTGTTTAAAATCATGTATATCTAAGGAAAGTAAGTCTACATGTGAATAAGGAAGTTAAGATTAAAAGGATCCAGAAATATGTCATCTAACAATTTATACCTTGTTACCTGTTGCTTCTTCTCCTTCTATCTGATATTCTAATCTTAGTATTTTATCCACTAAAATATTAGAAAACCAAGATGGGCTTTTTTGGTTAAACCAATAATGACGGCTATTTCAGACTCAATAAATATTGTGGAATATTAAAAAATGGGTAGAAGAGATTATTATGTATCCATTCAGTGAAATGCAAACGCCCTTGGAGATTAGGTGATCCTATAGTGGTGTTTTCCTTCATCTTTAAATAGGCACTTCAACATCTCTATAGAACTAGAAGTTATATGGTAGAAAATTGATAGAAATGGAAATGGTTCTTGTCCATAATAATTCAAGTTATGTCCCTTTACCCTATGGATATTGATCATTTTTTTCAGATTTGCATCTATGTATGCGTTCATTTCTGCCATATAAGTTCTCTGAATCTGTTATAAAGTCTCATTACTCCCTAATTAATTAATGATTTCAGTAAAATTTCTGACTGATGTTCATATTATGTATTTTTATGGAAGTCATGATATCACCTTCTTTTAAGTCTCACCCTTTAACAAGATGTGCACAGTGAGTTCCTAATTAGCTTTCTGTAACAGATACTAAGCTATTACAACAACTATTTGATAGGTTTAATGTAAGGATCAAGATAAATATCAGGGAGGTAGAGATGAAAGAAGGATAGCATGACATTGTCAGGCATGATTATCAGGACACCACCTTCAGAAGTAGAGATGATGAAGCTTCTAGAAGCAACATTTAGGGAATTCAAGGCCCCATGACAAGTGGGTAGGGTAGAAGGTACTAATAAATAAATAAGGTACCAAAAGTAAACTCAATTTCATAATATCACTTTTAGAAGAACCCATTTATTTAAGCATCATATTCATTTTAAACTTAAAGAAACAAACTTTTAAAATTTGTAGTTACCTGTATTTCTCTTGTAGAACTGCCTTAGTGGTAGACTGTATTTTTCCAAAATGAATGCAATGATACCTCCTATTTCATGCATTCTACTTAGATGTGAAGTTTACATTTTGTCCCATTGAGAGGTATGGGAGGTCTATCTCCCCTCTTCGGATCTGGGTGAAGTGATGCTATAGAACTCCAAGGCTAGGTCATTAAAGTTATTATCTTGGGACCCTTGCTCTTGAAACACAGCTATCTTATTGTGAGAAGGTCCAACCAGCCTGGGGGGAGACCCACCTGGAGAATCTCATGTAACAAGGAAACTAACCCACAACCTCAGATGAGCTCCCAGCTTAGAGTCACCAACTCCCCAGCCATACAAATCAGCCATATTGGAAGTGGCTTCTCAGGTCTGAGGGTGAGTTGTTCTAGGTGATGCTTCATAGAGCAGAGAGATAAGCTTGTCCTACCAAGCCATGTCCAAATTGCAAATTAGTGCACTAAATCAGAGACTGTTGTTTTAAGTACATATGTCTTCAAGTGTTTTGTTTGTAATAATAGATAACATATTTTGTGATAGCAGGTGTTTGGGAAATTTTGCATTTTGAGTATTTCTCGTGAATTAAAACTCTTCTAGTAAAGAAGTGTTAGGAAATGACTACACTATGTTACATTTATCTGTATGATATGAGAAATGGAGACAAATGGGAAACCCATACAGCCCAAGTTCTTCCTGGGTTCATTTGGAGCTCAATAAACGTGTTTTGCCTGTACTTGTATGGTCGTTTCAAGAACAAATTCAGAAGGATTGTTTGCAATCCATTGTTATTCATGAATAAAGATTTAGATGGAAAATTCTGCGTGTGTTTTTGTGTGGGGGTGTATCCTCTGAGGGGTTTATGCTACTTACTACAATGTGCATTTTGGCTCATTCAATTCTTGCTGGCTCAGGATACAGACACTATCATTGTTTTGAGATCCTCAGGTTCACGTTCAGCAGATTTCTTTATCTCCTTCCAATATCAGTTCCAGTCTAATAATTTTTTCTCTTCCTCAATTCAGGATGCCTTTGCCAAACTCTGATAGTTACTAATTTTCTTCAGTTCTTCTCCTCCATCCTCACCCTGCTTTTCTGGCCAACTTGCTTGCCTAGAAAAGAGGTACTATTTTTATCATGGTAAAATACTCATAACATAAAATGTATCATTGTGAATATTTTAAGTGCACAATTCAGTGGTATCGAGTATATTCATATTATGTGTGATGATAACCATCATCCATCTCCAGGACTTCAGCATTATCCCAAGCCAGAACTCTGCACCCATTATATAATAACTGTCCACTTGCCTCCTCCTCTGGCCCTTGGTAACTACCTTCTACTTTCTATCCCTATGACTTAGACTGATGTATATACCTCATATAAGTAAAATTAGATAATTTCTCACCCTTTGTGTCTACCTTATTTCACTTAGTATTATGTCTTCATGTTTCACCAAAGTTTTACATATACAAGAATTTCATCCGTTTTTTGCTGAATAGTATTATACTGTATGCATATACCACATTTTGTTTATTCATTCATTAATGGACATTTAGACTGTTTCTATCTTTGGGATATTGTAAATAATGATGCTATGAACATTGGTGTATGAATATAAGTTTGACATTCTGCTGTCAGTTATTTCAGGTAAATACTCAGTAGCAGAATTCCTGGATCATATCACAGTTTTAAGTTGAAAATTTTGAGGAACTGCCACACTTGAAAAAGAGGTACTTTGAAGGAGAGACAAACAGCCTACTGACAGGTATATTATTTGGTACCATCAAAGTTATATGATTTCTCTTGTATCCTAATGTTTGCACTTCACAGGTATTATCCTAATGCATCTTTTGACACTGGCCCAATGCACCACTACCCACATCATTAGAGTTGAAGAGCATTTTGTCACTGGTTTCCACCTCCAATTAACCTTATTTTTGATTATGCTTTGAAACAACTTTTCCATTAAAAGAAAGAAAAGAAAAGAAAAAAACCAGCTTAGCAAAACATGACTAATGAAGTTCTTGACATGCAAGCATTGGTTTGCTGCCTTCATCTGCCAAGGTATTCTAACAATCTAATTCATTGTATTAGTCAGCGTTCTCCATAAAACAGGGTCAGTGTGTGTGTGTGTGTGTGTGTGTGTGTGTGTGTGTGTGTGTGTGTGTGTGCAAATAGTCATTTAAGGATTGGCTTACGTGATTGTGGAGGTTGGCAAATCTGAAATCTTCAGAGTAGGCCATCACACTGGAAACACAAGATGGTCCTTTTCCTCTACCCTACTGGTTTCCCCATATTACTCATAAGTTATCTGCATGTATTTTTAAATATTCTTGAGTGCAAATCCTTAACAATTGAACTACAGTTTCCTTAAATCTTGGATCAAGATTTATTTATTTAATATTCTACAATACCATCTCTATGAGCACTCAGAAAAGTCAGCATTCAGCAAATGTTGATTAAGTATCTATGTAGCTTCTGCAGCCTCAAAGGAATGCTGACATCCTTCCTGGCACCTAATGTTGACTTATTTCCTGGCACCACCAGCATACCTCCTATTATCCATTAGGCTTCTAAGGAAACCTTATTGCTCACCATTGTTACCATTTCATCCAAAGTTCAAAATGCTTTAAAGGGCCATATTTTACTTCCTTAAAAGAAACCTGCCCTATGCTTATTTTTGCTCCTGAGATGTTGCTCCAGTTTCTGCCATACCTCTAGAAATGCAAATGTCAGCCCACACCAGTTCCAACCATTTTTTAGATCATAGTTCAAATTCCCTTTCCTCCACAAAGACTTTCTCAAGCATCCCAGTCAACATTACTCTCCGATGCCAGTTGTACCTGTGACCTTTAATGTTGGTAGCAAAGTGCATACTACATTTTCCTGTACAGTGATCTTAGCTAGGAAGTTGACATCCCAGAAGGAGAACATAAAGGTGCTAGTATGTCTCACCTTTCAAAAGCAAGTCAAAAGCTCTCTATACACAGATATATTAGTAAATATTTTTAAAAGAATGAGCTAATAAAAACATACTGGGATCTTGTTCAGTGTAGGTTAGACCTGTGTTTTTTCCAAATTTTACTTTGGGTTTATAATCAATGTATGTGTGTTAGGTTAAGTGTTTTTGACTTTGGAAACAATATACCCTCATTTTGAATTATTAGCATTTAATCATTAGGTCAAAGCCTTATCTTTTCAGCATTTTTTCTACTCAAATTCAGAGTTGTTTCATTTGAACACAGTGCTTACCAAGCTGAACAAGCTCATGTCTTCTTGGAAAATCTTCAACCAGAGTTATCTATAAATGATACCTTAGGGACCCTCTTACAAGCTCAGCCTGTTTTTCCTTGTACAATGCAAATAAATAAAACCATAAATCAAGGTACTTGGAAAAGCATATGCGCTAAAGTATTTCTGTAGCTAATTCGTGTACAGCTGTGTAAATCTGTGTAGACCATTAGCTTTGTTCCCAGTCCCATTATTATTTTTTCTAGAATCTTCCTTTAGCCATTTCTCGTTTTCTAGTTGTTTCATATCTCTGACAGTACATTGCAAAGTTTATCACTTTGTTTGGGCGTGGGACAGTGATACGATACTTCAGCACTGCTTTCATGTCCCAGTATGTCAAACAATGTATAAATGTCAAGTATTTTTAGTCTCTGCATCATGGCTGTTACAGGATTCCAGACTCCCAGCGTGCATTTCATCCCCAGGGTACAAAATACCAATGAGTCATTTCACCCGGGAATAAAAGAGCTTTCCATCCAAATGCTGTTATCATTTTCATGCTTCAAACTATATTGAGTCTCTAAAGCATTTATAACAACTGGTTTTTCAAATTTTACATATAGTCCTTTACAGTGTTAGCTGTTTAATCTAAAAAGTCTAGTAAAAAAGCTAACAAATGTTTAAGAGGTAAATATTTATGGTTTTAGAGTTACTGAAACCCCTACATTTTCTAGGGGAGAACTTGCTACTCTTTGATGAGCTTAAAGCAGGCAGTTAGTGGAACAGTTCCCACTTAGCTCCACTAGAGGTCTCAGTTTACACACGTGTGTGTGTGTGTGTGTGTGTGTGTGTGTGTAAGAGAGAGAGAGAGAGAGAGAGAGAGAGAGAATCTGATAGCAAAATATTGACAAAGAGACCAATAACGATAGAAATAACAGTACATTTTGACTCCATTATAAATAAAAATAAGCTCTAGTACCTTTCTTTTTGCCAGTGTTTAAACTTGTACATTTCCTATTAGAATGTTCATCATTTAAAAAAAAGAAACTTCTAGCCGGGCATGGTGACGCACTCTTGTAATTCCAGTACTTGGGAGGCTGAGACCGGAGGATCCGGGTTCGTGGCCAGCCTCAACTACTTAGTGAAGCCCTCCGCAACTTAGACCCTGTTTCAAAATAAAGAATAAAAAATAGGGCTGGGGGTGTAGCTCGGAGGTAGAATGCCCCTGGGTTCAATCCCCAGTACTGCAATAAATAAATAAATAAATTAATTAATTAAAAAAACTTCTTTAGAAATTACAATATTCTTTATGCACATGAAATAATAGACATAATGTTTTTCTTTATGCAAAAAAGTCACAATAAATGGGAAACACATTTTTGGGTGATTTCTAGTGAACTTAAAAAAATCAAAAACACCTACCTAAAATGCTCAATCTCTCTTGTGACTATAACTTTATGTTTCTACATGCCTTGACTTTCCATCACTGAGTTTATTGATCAAAAGTGTGTGCTGCTCATCTTCTAATTTATTCTGAAATGTGAACCAAGGAAAGAAATAAGATGAAATTCTTGTTTGAAGAACTTAATATAAATACTAATTTGGAACCTTGATCATCTAGTATAGTCATCGCCACCAGCACAATTTTCTCATTTAATTAACAACAAAATTAACTAAATAACAAAAATGAAATTCCCCAAAAGAACTTTCATGGAGTTGGGAATTGGTTGTATTTAATAGTAAAAAAAAGTACAGATATTTATTTTTACTCTTACTTCAATACTATAGAAAAACACTTTATCCTTTAGGATAGAATTCACTGCAAATACTGCTTGCTGCTGCGACAGCACTCTTCAGCATATGGATAACTCCAGCTCGTCCAGGCTTGTTAGGGCTGATAAACTCACCAGCTTCTAGAAGCTTCTGGAAGCCAACTGAACTCAGATCAGTTCTTACCACCAAGAAACCTGAAGTAACTGAGTTGTTGTGCCCACAAGTCAGAATGGGGTTTGCAGCTGACTGTAGTCTGCCATGTGTTGTAGATATTAATATCAGAACAATAGTAATATTTATCCAGCATGCTAGAAGCTATATATATAGTATCTCACCTATTTGAGAGCAGTCCTTGAACATAGCTCCTCATTTGACAAAAGATGAAGCAGACACTCAGAAAGATGTAATAAATTGTCAGTGTTCAAAGAAATTTACAACCACAAAGATGTCAACTTTGTTAGCAGTTATGGCATTGATTCCTCTATAAAGCTGCTTTAGCCATGGTCATGGGTAAACATTTCAGGCTATGGCTGCTCTTTGCAGGAAGCCCATGTGCTTTTCAATGAGTAAAACTCTTATTGAATTTCTGCTATGTATGGATTATAATTCCAGGAACCCAACAGAAGTGAAAGTTATAAAAGAAAAATGTGGTTTTATTATTAAGAAACATAAAATCTACTTATAGAGAGACAGACAGCAAAGGAGCATAAAATCCCAGTGAGTACTTTTATAGGGAATACATATTCATTGGAGGATTTGGTACATATATATATATATATAGAGAGAGAGAGAGAGAGCATAGTTCAAAGTGAAAACCTTCAAGGAGTCTATGCTAAATAAAGATCATATAAACCAAATATATTTATTTTTAGTAAACAATTAAAATGACAGTGTTGCTGGGGGAGAATTGAAAAAAATGTTTTAAAGGAAATTGCCTTGGCTACTATGTTGATCTCTGCCTTTGTGTGCATCTCTGTGATAAAGTCCAATATCAGGATATAATTAATAACATATGCTTTTAGCTTTCTGAGTTGTTAACTAGTAACATGATATATTTAAAAAAGAAAAGGAATCTTTAACCATAAAATAGGGTGATGCAATTCTCTTATACAAAATTAATTTCTTTATGAACTAAGATATTAAGGAGATTGTGGGTCTACTATGAAGAGCTTTAAAGTGCACGTGGTCCTATGGGGGAAAGGATGACTTCATATATAGATCTAAGGAAGTCTGGGTTCTTTGGAGCTTCAGTCAGAATATGATAGATATAAGTTATACTTGTCATTAGCTAATTCCATCTCTTTCTAGCACAGATAGGGTGATATGTGTGTAGATCATGCATTTTCCTAGTAGGCTCTTTCTTCCTATACATTTGTACTCTTATTTGGTAGGAAAAAAGGTGCATTTTATGATATAGATTTTGGTGTCAAGTGAAAACACATCAATGAGTATGGAGAGTAAAGCCCAGATTGTTCCTTGAGAAACACAGTCCACCCTGGTATATAGAGCGGGATGTAGCAAGTAACAGGGCTGGTATCAAAGGTCTTTGCAATAGGCAGAGCTGATACTCTGGTAAGTGTTCATCTGCCTCCACGTTCATTTTTTCCCCCTGGAAATACAGTTGCAATTCAAACTGTTACCATTGGTATCTACCCCATATAAGGATTAATAGTGTTTGCTATATACCAGGTACTGATTTGAACACTGTAGGTATTACAGAATTGGATCCTTATACCAAATGTATGAAGTTAAGTTCCCATTTTATAGATGGAAATTTGAGGTAAGGCCAATAAAGAGTAAGGCAAGAAGATGGAAAAGCTAGGGTTCAAGTTCAAGAAGTCTGGTTCCAGATTTTGCATGTTCAGCCAGTATGTCAACCACCTCTCAATATAACTCAATTTTTTAAATAGACAAATCAAAACCCACATTCATAAGCACGCTGACCCTTTTAAGGTGGTCATTTGGGAAGTCCATACTCCTTTCCTTAATGACGTTTCCATGGCTTAAATATTTCTTGAGTGGATCCACTGAAACTACCTCCACAGCCTGAAGATCATTCTTTGAATATGTCCTGTAGTAGCAAATATATAATTAAAGCAGGATTTTCTTTTAGATACAATCAAAGTCCTTTGTAGCCTAATGGTTTAGGCAGGTATCTAAGCTGGGTAATGTCACTGTTTTGTAGAAATAAAAAAAGAAAGCAAGAAAGAAACATTTTTGAGAGGCAATGGGACAGATGGGATCTCTGGCTTGGTTCTGAGGTCAGTTCCTGGGAGGGGCTCCTGGGTCTTTGGATCAATGGCTGCTCTGGGTTTATGGCTTGTCGCCCAAAATGATTAGACTTGGGGTTGGGGGTGCTCAATTTAGATATTCAGGTTTTAGCATGTTTTTCCTCAAAGGTCACATTGCTTGCCTCTGTGATTGGAATTAATTTTTTTAAAACTTGTAATATCTAAATACTTGATAATTTATTTTGTTGTACTGGTCAGAGTTCTCCAAAAAAACCCAGAACCAGTAGAAGATATCTATCATATCTATCTATTTATCTATCTATCATCTATCATCTATCTATCATCTATCTATACACACATATAAGGAATATAGAATGTATAAACATATATATGTTTAATTAGCTTACAGAGTCACATGATCACAGAGACTGAAAAGTATCAAGATGGCCGTCCGCAGCCTGGATGGCCAGGGAAACTAGCATCCTGGTTCAGTTCCATGAGCGGGAAGCCTCAACCTTCAGAACCAGGAAGGCCGGGGACGTAGACCCCAGTCTCTGTTCAAAGGCCTGAGAGCCTCCAGAGGGCCACTGATTCAAATCCCAAAGGCCAAAGGCCAGGAAACCTGAAGGCTGATGTCCAAGACCTGCAACAGTTCATTTGTCCACTCCAGAGGGAGGAGCCTGCGTTTCCTCTTCTTCCCTGGTCCTGTTTCATGTTGGTCTCTAGACTACTGGAAGTCACCTGCCCACATTGAGGGTGGGTCTTCTTCACTGAGTTCACTAACCCACAGGCTAATTGTAGACACCCACAGAAACAAGGATTTACCAGGTCTCTAGGAATCCCTCCATCCAGTCAGGTTGACACACAAAACTAACATAATAATGATTTAGACAACTAAGCTGCCTTACCTTGTTGCCTGACCCAGGATGAAGCTAGAATGGCAGAAGCATTTTTCTGGGCCCTTATTCTTTGCTTTGTGCTGGAAGAGTTCCCTATTTCCCTGCCCTATGCAGGCCATCTGGTGGTGTTATCTGTCACCAGCCATTAGAGAAACTGTACAAGGATGGATCACAGGGGTCACTTCTGCTTCTGCCATTTCTGCCCCAATATCTGGAACACATCCCCTGCCTATTTCAATTTCAACCTGAATTGCCACTTGAAGGCTCCACTTATTCCTTGACCCTTTGACCTGGTATCATTTTATTCTTCTGTATTCCTGAGTTCACTTTATACACACAATTCATTGGCTTCACCTCCTTGTATTATTATTATTATTATTATTATTATTTGCATGTGCATGTGTATACATTTAATCTCTCCAGGTATATGAAAGACTGAAGGTCAGATCCAGATGTTTTTCTTATTCTTTCATCTTCCTTCCCTTCCTTCTTTCCTTCACTTTATTTCCTCTCTGTCTTCTCTCCTCTCTCTCTCTCTCTCTCTCTCTCTCTCTTGTCTTTTTGTGAGCTCTTGATCAGTCCCACAAAAGCCCTCTATTTTGCATAGGACAGTGTATTATACAAAGTGGAGGTCTAGTGATATTCACTGATTCTTAACCATACTTGTTATATCAGTAGAATGAATGATCTAATTGCCCACCCTGCATATATTTCTTCATTATCATAACTTTCTTAAGAAAATGTCAAATTGCCCAGTACTTACTTGGGAAGCTGAAACAAGAAGGTTGCAGGTTTGAGGCCAGCCTCAGCAACCTAGCAAGACCCTTGGCAACTTAGTGAGACCCTATTTCAAGATAAAAAATAAGCCAGGCGTGGTGGCGCACGCTTGGAATCCCAGTACTTGGGAGGTGGAGACTGGAGGATCCGGGTTCGTGGCCAGCCTCAGCTCTCGCTCTCTCTTTCTCTCTGTATCTCTCTCTGTCTCTGTCTCTCTGTCTGTCTATCTCTCTCTCTCTCTCTAGACCCGGTTTCAAAATAAAGTATAAAAAATAGGGCCAGGGGTGTAGCGCGAAGATAGAACGCCCCTGGGTTCAATCCCCGGCACCGCAAAAAAAAAAAAAAAATAGAACTGGGAGTATACCTCAGACATATAATAACTTGTGGATGGCAAAATCCCTTAGAAAAATGTTCAGTTCTCTAATTTTGGACTGTTAAAAATGCCCTTTTTTGCACCTGTAAAATGATGCCATTTGCCTTCTCCCAGTCATGCTAAGAATAGAATATAACTGTGATTCAATGGTGTCTGCAATTTTTAATGTAGTCCCAAGTGTGGTTTCTTAGAAATGTGTAAAACTGTATGGGATGAAAAGCTCTTCCTGGTTGGTGTTCACCTTTGTTTATATTTTAACCTTTTAGATGTTTCACATGTACATGGACATTAGAGGTAAAACATGCAATGACATGAAGACTTTAGGCAGAAAACCAATGCCTTTTGTTTTAAGAATGGCAAAGGGAGATCATAGAGCAATGATAAGAGGCTATTCTGCAATTTCTTTAGCAGTCTTGTACCGCTGTATGTTGAATTTAAAGGTCAAATTTATATTCATGCATATGTCTATCCTAGGACTTGCATCGCTACTAATATCACTATAGTATTATCACTTATAGGAAACCATCAGGATATTTTAATTAGAAAACCACAGGGCTTAACGAATATCTAACTTCTAAGAGAAATTTCCCTGCTGTTATAGGGAACATTCCCGAATATGTTGTCTTTTGCTGGCTTGATATCATCCATGGATCTCTGAGAGCAAAGGACCTTGCTTAGAGACTTCAAGATCTGGTATTTGAGATTATGGATCCTTATTGTTCAAGATGAAGGCCTCCGGCCAACTTCCATTATTCAGAATTTGTTTATCTGGCCAAAGGATGATGTATGCCCTGATCTTCTTCCCTTCCCCTCAAGTACCCTCTGGAAAGAGTCCAGTTTTTATTATTACCACTCGCATACTCTGAGAAGACAGGCAACGAAAGCCAGTGCTGTTGATTCTGCTGCTGCTAACAAATTTGGTGAACATTTTGAAGGTGTTCTGGAACATTCAGATATGAGTAAGCGAAATTGAAGTACATGGAAAATCCAAGGACTACGCTGATGCCTCTCACTCTCTGCTGTTGTTCCAGCATTGCGTTCTTCATGTGGTGCGTATCTCTGCTTAAAGCAAAATCCTGAAGGGGACCTAGTAAATTCATAGCCCACTTTAAAGAAGAAGAAGAAAAAGAGAGAGCAACTATGCACAGACCCAATCTAACACGTCTGGTAAAGAGCTTTAGATAGAAATCCAAGATTTTGGTCCTTGTCCATTTATTTGATCTTTCATCTGCAACCTCAAGGTGGCCAAATGTGACCTCCACTTGGGCAGGTAATTGTGTCCCTGCTCCACCAATGGTCTCTGCCTCGCTTGACTTTGAGAACTAAGAATCCTTCTGAGTGTTTTCATATATTATTTTTTTCTGTTCACTCAGCTTGTCTTTCTTCAAAAATATCACTTAATAAGGTGCTTCATGTAATCATAAGTTTATCTTTAATCCTTAAGATTGAATTCTGAATAAATGCAAGCAAAAAGTGACTTTCTTTTTCATTCTCTTAACTTTCCTTCTCTTGGTGCAAAATAAAAGCTCTAGGATACTAAAACTTTTAAAATATGAAATAGCAATTTTTTGCAGCCTAAGATAATATTTAAATCAAACCTCTGTAGAAAAGTAATAAATTCACAGCCCATTATAATAAAAAGTTCATTTAATTGCTGTATCCTTTTCACTGCTGCAAAGAAAATGCATGTCTTTCTAATCTCCTCTCTTCTCCACTCCTCCCCTCCTTCCCCCTTCCTTTCTATCCCCCCCAAACAAGTGAAAGTATAGAAATGGATTCTAATACATGTCATATTTTAAATTACTTGAAATACTGATATTGATTTGTAAGTTAGACAAAGAAGTACAATTCCTCTTTCGTTTAAACTTTTTATTATAGGAAAATTTTAATTACATAAACGTAGAGAACAAAGTACAATTCCCTATTTACCTATCACTCAGCTTTAGCAATTATCATCATTTTGCTGATCTACTTTTGTCTGTCTCCACCTTTTCTATTTCTGCTTGAAATATTTGAAACATTCCATACACTGTATCATTTCACTTTAGTACCTAACACTGGTTTTTGAAAGAAGAGAAAATTTAGAAATATCTACCCTAGCCATGAGATAAGAACTTTCCACTGATGTGTTTTTGTTCAAGTCGATCAACACCACTCATTAAAAGGCCATTATTCCACCTCAACGTGTTCCTATATCTGGGCTTATAAGATATTCTTTTCTTCTGCTTCTAAAGGCAAAAGCTTCTCTGCCCCTCTGGTAGTTTACATAATGAAAATGAAGACTACTGGAAAGGATGATTTATGCAAATTTGAAAACTATTCCCACAAAACTTCTGTAATAAAGACAAATATCACTGTCATGCCTTGGTTGTGTTCTTTATACATATGTCAACAAGGAAAATTGTAGTGTATTAGATTTAGCTGGATCCTTTTGTTCCATAGATAATCTTGAGTGGCTAGGACTACTGTTGTGCACCTAAGCCCAGCCTTATCCTCTGCATGTATTTACTGGAAACAGCACTGCAAAGGAATGCAGCTCTATCCTCTTAGGAGGCTGACATAGCCCTGGCGCTGGAGAGACCTGAAATGGGACTTAGTTGGTGGTAATGGGGAGGCAGGTGCATGCAGTTGTCAAAGAGATTTCTATGCAGCAGCTTGCCTCACCTGTGGGCCAGATGTAGAATAAGGAGCAGGATGGCTACCATGATACCTGCTGGCTCCCTACTTCTGCAGCATCTTCAAAATCTGAAGTATGAAAGCAGATCTCTTAGTCTGGGTCCAGAGATGGAATTGAATTTTGAAAATATGTATTTTGAGGTTGAAAATAATTGTAACTTCAAAAAAGACTGTTATGGTTCACATACACACCAGCAGAGTTTGAGGGGGCTTTCATACAACTTTCACCAATTTTTAATATTATTATATTTTTATTAACATTATTTTAAGCTTTGCATATTTGGTAGCTGAATATTAAACTTGTTTAAAAATGCATTCTGATTCCTAGTAGACTAAGCATTCCATTTAAAGTTTATATACATGCATGTAAATTTCTTTGTCAATGATCTATTCATGTTCTTTGACAATGCTTTGTGTATTTATCTATTCTCATGCACTTTTTCTACAGAACAGATTACAATCATATGTCTTTTACTTTTAGTGAAAATAAGTTTTTCATACATTTTGAAGGATTCTTCTGAAACATAGAAGTTTAAAGTTTTAAGTCAACTGAAGTAATACATTTATATATGTGTATATATATGTGCACATTAAATCTATTCATTATTTTATGAGGAAATTAAAAGTGTACAATTTGAAGTCAAACTAAAATAAATTTACATGTCTGTTGTTCTATTCAAATCTTCTTTTATGCCTTTGTAATTTTTTTTTCATTTTTTCTTACATATGTGGTCTGTCCTTAGCTAGAGAGAGATGTTAAAGATAAATAAAAGTGTTTTTCTATTCACTATCATTTAGATATTTAAAAGTTTGAAATTCATATAGATGTTCTATTATCTGGGGCACATATTCTGTCATGAACTGTACCTTTAATCTACAAGAAATATTCTCTGTTCATTTAGTGTTTTTCCATCTTAAATATAATTTGGTTGAATTTATATTCTATTCATACTTTATGTTTGCCTGATAAGTATTTTTACTTCTTTGAAAAAAATTTTCATTTTGACCTGGATAGTTCCCATTACTTATCATGACATTGGATTTTATTTCAAATTACATCCTGAATATATTTGTCTTTTAATAGGAGAGTTTAAACAATGTACTATCATAATAATGTTGGCAATCTGTCATTTTGTTTTGTGTTTTCCTTTACTTTCCATTCTTTGCTTTATGGGTTTTGTTTTATGCACATTCTCTTTCCAATAAAAGATTATTTTGTTCACTTGTTTCCAATGATATCATTCATTTATAGCTAATTATCAAATTTAAGAATAGAATGTATTCTTTGATAGCTCCCAATATAATATGAGAAATGTCTATCTCTCTTTTGTAATTTTGCCCATGTAGTATACAGTTTTATACTTGAATTATTATTATGAAAATGTTTTTCATATTCTATCTTACTTTATTATTTTTACATTTCCAGTTGATTTTTAAACCATGTTTTGAACAGTTATTCATATTTAGATATAGGTTTAACTGGCTTCAATATTTACTAAAAAATTTTGAATTTTTAAGTTTCTGTTGGTCTCTGAGTAGAATGTAGCACACATTTATGTTGTACAAAGTGTCTGCCCCAATTCCTACTAAAGAAAATAAACCAAAGGAGAAAAAACCCTTGGACTCATCCCTGATGTTTTTTCCTTTCACATTTACATCCATCTGCAAATATCATGTTGATCTGCAGATCTAGCACTTCCATGGGTATTACCCTGGTTCAGCCCATCATTGACACTGATTGCAATTAGTGCAATAGCATCCTATCTGGCTCCTATCTGGTCCCCTCCAGTAAAGAACTCTGACCAATATATTTCATCTGGCCATGTTTCACTGTCTCACTGTCTCAATCACAGCAAAACCCAGGCATATGCACTACTATTGTGGAACATGTTCTCTGCCCTCTACCAAGCCAATCCCCACCTCTGATCCTCTCCTCTTTGCTCCAGCCACACTGTCCCATTCAGCAAGAGGAGAAGTTAAGTTTACTGCCATCCTCTGTTGTAATCTCATTCCTCTGAGAGCTGTCCCTTAGCATCTTTCTGGTTTACACACAAACATCTCCTCCCATAAGAAGCCTTCCTGGATTATTCTGCATAAAATTGTACTCTCTACCTCCTTCCCACCCCACTAAGTAAATGCTTAGCACTTCCTCTTAAGAGCAGCACAACATGAAACTATACAACCCTAAATAAATAGAAACTACTAGAGCTAAGAGAAAAGTCTAAATTCCAAACATATAACTAAATAGTGACTATAGAAACTTTCCCTTAAATATATAAAAAACTCAACAACTTAACACCCCCCAAAGAAATTAAAAATGGGCTTTTGACCTGAGTAGACACTTCTCAAAAGAATACAAAAAGGCAACAAATATATGAAAAAATGTTCAATATCATTAGCAATCAGGGAAATGCAAATCAAACTATACTGAGAGTCCATCTAACTTCAATCAGAATGGCAATCATCAAGAATACAAACAATAATAAATGCTGGTGAGAACGTGGGTGTTTCAATCAGCATTCTCACTGATGTAATAAAAAACAACTGACCACAACATAGCGGAAGGAAGATTTACTTGCTCACAGTTCTGGAGATTTCAGGGGTTCAGTCCATGTCAGGCCTGGTTACATCTGTGGAGCTCCAAGCATGGCGGCAAGAGGCAAGAAAGCAAGAGGATTCAAAGACACAAGCACCCTTCCCAAGGTCACACCCCCCAGTGACCTCCTCCTTTAGCCACACCCCACATGCCTAGGTTACCACCCAATAAATCCATTGTACTGGATTTATCCACTTATGAGATGACAACCCTCATACATCAACTCTGAACATTAATACATGAGCTCTTTCAGGGGACATTCTATATCTAACCATCACAGTGAGTAGTGGAAAGTAGTTGGGGGAGGGAGGAAAGGAGGGGAAAATGAGGATTGAGGAAGAGAATAGTTCAAATAAGGTTATGTCCGTACATGAAAGCTTCATCCATACTACCAATCTCACTCAAATATATGGGGAGGGTGGAAGGGGGAGCAGGGTAGGACATGGAGGGAAGTACACCAAGTGATGTGAGCATGTATGTTTGTATCACTTTGGATCTCAATATGATGTATAATTACAATGCACCAATAAAAGTATAAAAATAAGGAATCTGTGATTAATAGAAGGGACCTATGTAGAAAAGTTCAGTTTTATGAATTATGGAGACAAGAGCACATTGAGCAAAGACTATATTAGGGATTTTTAGGACTCTTTGTGGCAAAATGCAGACAAGTAGGCATCATGTATGGTTCAGTATTCCTTTATGATTCGTGTTCATGAGTTAATATATTCTAAGTTATGCTGCTTTTAAGAAAAGGCACAGAACATTTACTTGCTGATGAACCAAATAATTTTCCATGTTTTACTGACATCACTCCCTTTATGTCAATGTCATGTAAGCATATACACACACACACACACACACACACACACACACACACACACATATATATATATATATATCCCCAAATACTTACTCTAATAATGAGATAGTTTTGGTAAATTTTTTGATAGGCCAACCCCTTTCAGTACTTATATCAATAATTTTTGTTTTCGTTTCTTCTGGAACACTGAAGTTAAAAAAACTGTCATCTATTTTTCCTAAGTCACATTGAGATCTGTTTTTGCCCTCCTCAAAAGGCAAATTAAACAAAGAACAACAGTTAGGTATTATTTTTGTGAATTGTTGGTGAAATCCTTGATCTAAAAATTGTCCTTGATGGGTGATTATTGAAATACTAGAGAAAGAATGTGACCGTTGTGTACTTCAATATTAGGGGTTTAAATTAGCACTCGACATTGGCCCGGCTCATCATCTATCCCTGCAACTGGAGATGCCACAAAAACTCTCCTTTTAAGCAGGTGCCTAGTCAAGTTCACAGAACCGGGATGTGTTTTTTGAACTAAACTTTCTTTGCTGCCAACACAACCTTAAACTCTTCAGCCTAGTGATAAAAGAAAAAATATCACCAGCAGAGGACTAAAAAATAATATGGAACACAAAACACAGAGTTGTTTGACATTAACCTTGGCCTGAGAATAAAAGGGATGGCAGAAAGTCTTTTGGCTGGTTCTGTCTCTTCATGTTCTGAACTTCACACCTGTTACTACATCAAATTTGATATAAGCCTCTTAAGAAGAAAAAAAACTCTTTGGTGCATGAGAAAAGATAAAAAAAGACTTCTTTATATTATTGATTGAGGCATTATGAATCTTCTTTTATCAAATAACATGGACAGTAAAGAAAGGTCAGCGTATTTCTCATGTGTATATCTTCCATGTCACTTACTCTTTAGTTTGTACTGTACTAATGTAGGCAAATAAATTATCATAATAGAGGTTGCTGGTACATAGGACAAATTAGGCCTCTGAACTGCATAGTCATAGTTTGTGTTTAAATGGGACAAAGACTAGTTTCTACAAGGTAAGGATAACTTTCAGGCAAATAAATTATCATGATAGAAGTTGCTGCTACAAAGGATAAGTTAGGCTTCTGCATTTTATGGTCAAATTTTGTGTTTAAATGGGACAAAGACTAGTTTCTACAAGGCGAGAAGAACTTGACAGTCCCATAGCTTAGTAGGTACTAAAAAACATAACCAAAGATTAACATGACTTTTTCATTCCTCATTCCACTCTGCACTAAAGTACCTGACTCCTGAGAATCATACTTGCAGTTGTTCAAGGACCACTTTAAATAACTAGGAGGATAAATGAGAAATTATCATGTGAAGTTGAAGTTAGATGTTATTGTTTCCTGTGAGAAAAATTATTCCAAGAAAAAAAAGAATGAAAATGTTAGGTTGGAAATGTCTGTGGTTAACCACATAATCTGTCTTCTAGTACATAAACTATTTCCTGGGAGAGATGCAGTTACATTGGAAGCAGTAGGAATTTTTAAAGTCATTGATGCACCATTTACTGCTGAAAATACAGTGATTTACAAAAGGTTATCAGAGGGGCCTGGGTTTTCCAAAATTTTTCAAAACACTTCAGGAATTCCTGATGAGAAAGTGAAATATTTGGAGGGTCTGGCCCATTGTGTATGTCCAAATGCAATTTCTGAGGTATTATTTTCTACTCCATAGCTTAAATACTTTCACCTAATTTCATTTATGTGATATAATTGAGGTGATAAAAATCCAAAATATATCCACTTATTTTATGATATACACCAGGGGTTGGCCAACTAATCCTACAGAACAAACCTAGTCCACCCTTTGTTTTTGTAATAAAGTTTTATTAGAACATAGCTATGCCCATTTGTTTATGTATTACTCATGACTGCCTTCACGTCTACAATAGCACTGTTGAGCAGTTGTGACAGAGACAGTGTAGCCCACAGAACCATAAAAATTTACCATCTGACTCTTTACAGAACTTTGCCAACCACTGGTGTATATTATCACATACATTACTAAACAACTTATCTATCACTAAACATATCATAAGTTCCTTTTCTAGTAGTGCTTTCATAAACCAAAGATACACAAACTGTCATTCGAACTAAATCTTATTTTCAAAGGATTGAATTAAAAAATTGTCCTCAGATTCAATGTTCATGTATCAGATTTCTTCCCAGGAGTTAATTTCTATTCAGAAAATAGACACACACATCCAAAAGTGTTCTTTTATTATTTCTAGTAACATATATTGTATAAATACTCTATTTTATATGCACTTTTACAAAAGCGATATAACTTAAAAGTTTTATCATTAGAAATAAATGTATAAAAATAAATATGTTATTATAGGCATTTATTACAAACTATAGGCCTTCTTAGAAGGAACACACAACCCAATACTTATAAAGTACATATAAGTCATAGTAACATATTTTACTATATACATATGGAAAAAGTCATATTCTCTCAGTAGAAGAGCTGAACAGACATTCACTAGGATACTGGACCAGCTGCCGGGGATGGACCTGCTACCCCTCCGCAGCCTCTCCATCATGAGACAAGTGATCTCAATGTTCCCACACCCAGGGGACCCTGTTCTTCAAACCCCATTCTTGTTCTGGCATTACATCCTTTTGTGTGGACTTACTTTCTTGAGACACAAATCTTTTGTTTTTCACACCCACATTCCCTAAGTAGGCTTACACAGGAGGAGGGTAAGATCAGAGGTACCAAATTCATCCTGTCTCCTTTAGTGCTGACACCTCCTATTTCACTGCTTTTTTCTTTTTTGACTTTGTAGACTTGATGCACTTTTATAAATATGTCTATTGTTTCTTCCTTACAATGAATTACACACATAAAGACTGAGATGGTACAAGAAGGTACAGAGGACCCACGAGTCATGTGATGGAGCTGAGCCTTTCTCTCATGTTGAACAATCAGAACAAAATCTTAACCCATGATAGAAAGCTGTGTAAGTATTCTCTGAAACCATAGCCACCATAAACAGTGCTCATCAGAGATCCTATTTGTACTTCTTTCTTCCCCCATTGCTAGTGAGGTAAAGTAAGCTGTACCTTCAACAAAATCTCATCTTTCTTCTGCTTTTCCTTTCCCAACCCCCATGATACAAAGCGTTTAATCAGTACCAGGAAACAGGGCTTGCAATATTTCTGACTTATGTTAACAATTGTTTCTGTAATAGATGTAACAAAATAATAATAATGCCCTGGGGCATTTTCATGCTAAATCATTGCTCAGAGGTTAATAATCCTCATTAACTACCCTATCAAATTTTAACTGGCAGGATATTCTCATGATCTAACTTCTATCTACCTCCACTCGCCCACTTCATTGACACACCTCACTAGCTACTGGCAAGATACAATGGATCCCTCCAGCATTCTTGATTTCAGTGTGTCAGCCCTTCCACACCACCTTTCCTCCAAAACGGACACTGCTTAACTGCATTCTGCAATCGTGCAAAAGTCTATGTAATGCTTAGGTTTCTTTAAAGGATCGCAGCTCTCAGGAGACAACACCCCCCCATCATGGGACATGCACTTCAAGGTTCTCTTTTTGTAGCCCTTCCCACAGGTCTTGGAACATGGCGACCATTCCCCCAGCTGCCAGTGTGGGCAAGGCAGGTCTGCACAGGGCCGGGTGCTGGCTGGCTTCACTTCCTTTGCACACTCGGAAGCAGGCTGCCCATTGATGTCCCTGCATTCAACGAGTCTTCTCTGCCAGCCCAATCCGCAAGACTTAGAGCATTCGCCCCACTCTTCAATGACCCATTCCGAAAAAGTAGGGATAGCATTGAAAGATTCCTTCTTCTTCTTTATGAAATATGTGTATTTAATTTTGGGTCGGAGGGCATTGCCCACCGTAAGAACCTGGATGGTTAAGGGCTCTTTGAGAGGACTAAAGCTGCGAATTCTTTCCAACGCCGCAGAGGAGCCGCTGTACCTTAAGACAATACCTTTGTATGTAATGTCTTGCTCTAGAGTGGACAAAGTGAAGTCACCGTTCAGGATATATGTGCCATCGGCCGCTTTGATGGCAAGAAAGCTGCCGTTGTTCCTGGATCCCCTCTGATTCCGCTGTTTCACTTCAATATTTGTGGCTCCGGTGGGGATTGTGACGATATCATGATACCCAGGTCTGCAGGCCAGAAAAATAGATATAACTCTCTCATGCACTGGCTAAAAAATGACTTATCTTAAAAAACCATGAAATCATTTTTACTGAATTTTCCCCAGAGGTATATCTAAATGATAAGGTCTTGGAAAATACATATTTTAAAACTCACTTTGCACTAGTAACCGATCCCGATATTTTCTTGCACGTAGATCCGTTTCCTCCACAAATACCACATTTATCGAACTTCTTTTTTGAGTCTATGATGCGGTCACAGCCGGCTTTCACACACTGTCCTTGCACACAGACAGAAGTGGAATCTGGACTACATGGAGTACCGTCTACAACCTGAAATGAGGACACATGTCTGGAGTTACACATTAGAAGAGTTAGTGTATGCTATAATAGCTATGAACATTTTCCTCTGCTTTCTTGGCCATGCTAATTAAAACTGTGTTTTCCATATACATCAGGCACTTCCCTTCTCTCTAGCTTTTTATCAACAGTATGTATAATCACCTAAAAAAATTGTAAATCTTTTTATTTGTTTATTAACCTATCTTCCCTATAGCTAAGGTCAATGACGTTAGAGCTCTCTGTCACCTTGTGTGCTGCTGTATCCTCTGTTCCTAGAATAGTACCTGGCAGCAGAAGGTGCTTCGTAAGTCACTTACTGAATTGCATCTGTAACTTGGGAATATTTTCATAGTCTACAGTGCTAATGACACATGATGAGCTCAACCAAATTGAATTTCATTCTGTACATCAGAACCAGACGTATCCCCTCAGCCAAACAACAGAAGCAATGCTTCTTGTTCAACATACATTCTCAAACATAGGAATTACCAATGCCTAGACTTCCATTTTAATAAGTACGTTTGCACATGTTACTGCTAGTTACCCAGTAACAAGTACTTTGGACCATGCCTAAACTATTATCCCAAACCACTGTTTACTGTGTTAATATATGATTTATCTAACCGCAGTTATATGTGAAACCTAGTTACACAGAAAAGCATTGGGTTTTTCAAAGGGCTTTTCCTTGTACATAAAGGAGTAATACTAAGCAATTGTAAGAATCTAAGTGCTGAATGTAGGCTTCATTCATAACCGGAAGCAACTAAACTCAAAGCAGGCAGTTGCTAATGTATTTAGAAGAAAAGAAGTCTGAATTTAAAATTGAACACTGGTATAACAAGGAAAGAGAGCAAGTCAAAGGTTGTAAGAAAAGGTAACAACAAGCAAACACCTTGGCTTTTTGGCAAGAAATAAGTGTTAACAGTATTTACCTTGGGCTGTAAAACAAAGAAGTAGCCAATGCCTTTGGCTTGACAGATAAGCTTGCATCTGTCTTTTGGTGAGACGCCAGCATACTTGGGTGTCCACTCCACTGCTGGCCCACTACCAAAGGAGGCTTTTGAAAACTCATTGTGTGCCTCGCACTGTTCTTCTCTAAAGGTTTTTCCTGGAGAGAAAATAGTATGATGACATTAGCAGTTTCCAGACTTGAACCATCTGCAGCGGGCTCATCTTCTTTACCCCTTCCTGAAAGCTGAAGTTCACTGCTACTCACCATTGTGGTCGGGACAGTCCTCAATGTTACAGGACCTGTAGCGAACTCGTTTGCCTTCACAGTATTTCCCTCCGTTCTTTGGGACTGGGTTGTCACATTCTCTCATTGTATACTGAACCCCTCCACCGCAGGTTCTCGAACAGTCTCCCCAGGGCCCCCACGGCCCCCAGCTTCCATGAACAGGAGTCTAAATAGGGACACAAGTCATCAGTATTAAAATTCACCAAAGAGACCTTTTAGGGACTAAAAGAAAAAAAAATGTGGGACAAAGAATCAATTCTAAAACAAGTTATCTTAGCTGGGTGTGGGGGTATATATCTATAATCCCAGTACTTGGGAGGTTGAGACAGGAGGATTGCAAGTTCTGAGGTCAGTCTTAGCAGTTAAGCAAGACCCAGTTTCAAAATAAAAAAAAATAAAAAGGGCTGGGGGTATACCTCGGATGTAGAATGTCCCCTGAGTTCAATTCCCAGTACCAAAACCAAATAAGTAAGTAAATGAATGAATGAATGAATAAATAAATAAATAAATAAATAAACTATCTTGCAGTTTCAGTAGAGGATGCAAAGGCAGGTATTTAAATTGGCAATAAATCTTTTAGCATCACTTTGTTCTCTGTTCATTCTGATTTCTCAAAGGGTGCACATGTGTTTCGGTGGAAAAACTCACGTCAAAATGCTTCTTGTCGGTCTTGTTCACGCACTTGCCGTTGACACACCATTTCCCTTCTCCACAGCTGGTGCCATCCGCCCAAGGGAAGTGTTTGGTTTGGCACACCAGCAACCCGCCAGAGGTGCCGGAACACCACAATGTGGTGCATGTGCTGGCTGCATCGGGGCAGTGTTTGGACTCTTCCCCGAACGTAAATTGGCACTGCCGGTTGGCATCATACAAGGTGCCCGGGAGATCGGACGGGAGCTGGATGGGATTCTGTGGCTTGTCCATCAAACATTCCCCTGCAAAGCAAAAGCCAACCAAGTAGTTAATAAAAGCACACAAGGTATAGATTCTGGCTTCCCCAAATAGTCATCCTATAAGCTAATACAGAACATAGTCATTTCAAAGCTGTCAAGCTTTGGGAGAAAGTGATAGAGAAATTTAGAGAATCTTTAAGATATTATCCTCAATAGGGGAATTCTGGGTTAACAATAACAGGAAGTTACTGTTCTGCTCAAAATGTGAATGAAAGGACTTTGGGAGCTGCTCTGCCAGAGGCACCCTCTTTCATTGGCAAATTAAGATTGGAATATTTGTGATCTTGACAGTGAAAAGTAATTTTGAAAGGGGAAAAGAACAAAAAAGAAAGAGTTTGCTGAACCAGAACCCTATATGTGAACGGATGGACACCATCTAACAAGAGCGGCTGGAGTATCGTACCATGACCATTATCCAGGAATGATGTAATCACGTAGGCACTGCAGGGAGACCAAGGCTGGCTGTGGTCCAGGTTGGAGAGCATGGACGCCATCATGTGGGAATCCCGGTTCACTCCGTTAAGGCTGGCACACTGCTTTGCATCGTCATGCGGCATGTTAAACACGTGGCCTAGGAAGCAATCCAAAACCCATATTAAAACAGAAGTCATCTGCAACATTTTTTCTTCTCCCAGTGGGGAATCATTTTAATATCCCATGATTTTTCAGCAGGAAGAAATGTATTTAGGAGGCAATCTCTTTTGGAAACAATGTCTACTTGTGTTAAAAAACACTGTAAATTTCCCAATGTCCACATCATATATATTATTTTAGTTTTTATTCTCTCTTTTTTTTGCGGAACTGGGGATGGAACCCAGGGGCATTCTACCTACGAGTGATACCCTCAGCCCTATTTTTTATTCTTTATTTTGAAACAGGGTCTCACTAAGTTGCAGAGGGCCTCACTAAGTAGCTCAGGCTGGCTGCGAACCTGGATCCTCTGGTCTCAGCCTCCCAAATACTGGGATTACAAGCGTGTGCCACCATGTCCAGCTTAGTTTTTATTCTAATAAAGATGGCCATGTTTCAAATAGTGGAAAATATTTTCTAACTTTTTTTTTGTGTGTGTGTATGTGTATGGCACTCAGGATTGAACCCAGGGACTTTCTACCTCTGAACTACACCCCCAGACCTTTTTATTCTGTATTGCAATAGAGGGTCTACAGTGCACTGGCCTCAACCCTGTGATCCTCCTGTCCCCGCCTCCATTTTCTATCATGTCTAAGACACACTGTTACTTAAAATAGCAATATAATCTGCACAATCTCTCTCTCAAATTAATATATTGTTTTATCAGTGTGAACTCATGAATTGGGCTTAACGTGTACTTTGCAGCAGACTTACCTAATTCGTGGGCTGTTGTGAAAGCAGCTTGTAAGCCGTCATCTTCTATGACGGAGCAGCTTCTGCTGGGATCACACACAGTTCCAACATCAGCCATCCCAAGGGTATCACATGTCTGGGCTCCACACAGGTCCTACAAGGGGCAAAGGTAAATCCTTATTAACAAGGACAGTACGAACCTTGGGATTTTATTTTTAGCAGAGTGCATTTTCTCCTATGTTTTGGAGCATCTACCTTCATTATTGTTGCACTAGGAAGACTTCATGTGAGTTTAACATTTTTTTTCTAATGCTTTCAAAAGAGAACTGTTACAACTTCAAACATCAAAATTTTAGGAGAAATAAATACAACAGATCATGCTACCCCAGGCAGACACCGGAGAGGACAAGATGATAATGGGTACCCTCGCCTTCTTCTCACCTGTCTGGTGAAGAGAATCGAGGTGTCGTAGTGCTCAGCATCCCTGTCACTGGGCGGGTTGTGCTGCTTCTGCCAGTTGCAGAAGTTCCGCAGAGTGAGCGCCGCATTGGAGGTCACTTCTGGCCCCTTCTGCTCCTCATAGATTACCAGAATCTTCACCACCACCAGGCTAATTGAGTTCCTAATGCTGGGGTGTTTGTACAACCTAGCTGCCACCGAGAACAAGGTGAGAAGGTAGTGCTTCAGACCACTGCCATGGAACTCTGCCATCGACTGGTCGGCCACAAGCATGGTTTCCACATAGCGGGGGCTGGACACAAATCTCTTCTTTCTTATGCTTCCAGTTCCTGTAAAGAAACAAGGAAGACAGTTTGCTTTCGGGCAGTCTCTCCAAGAATAGTTCCCTTCCCCAGAGTATATAAGGAAAGCCTCACCATTCAAAGCAAATAAAACCAAAATATTCCCAGAACAACAAAAAACAAAAATATTTGCCTATCTTTTTACTGGAAATGTTATTTTTAAAGTTTTTTTTCTTTTTTGCTTTAAATTTTTAAAAAAGGACTATTTGCTCCTGGGCATAATCAGGCTATTTTCCCAGGTGAGCAGAATTTCTTTTGTGCTCTTTGAAATCCTACAATCTGAACAAGGCGGTATGCGCCTCACTCTCCCCAGCTGTAGTAAAACCTCGGAGGAAGGCGGCAGGCAGGGGCCTGAGTCACTGTTTCACTCTGGAGGCCAGGGCTCAAATCCTGAATGAGCTCATCCGGCTCCACGTGGAAGCCTCGGGCAGGGCTGCGGCCGCTGCCAAGGG
>PVJS01001396.1:0-98792 GCA_004027185.1 Glis glis | reverse complement strand
GACTGAATTAGTGGTTGCTCCAATCCTAAGACTCCAGCTCTTAGACCGTTCGACCAGCTACTGGTTCCTCTGACCCTCCACGTGCAGTCAGAACCTGGGACTACATTGCTGCAAACTGTAAGCCATCTGATAAATCCCTTTTTTTAAAATATACTCATTCTGTGTATTCTGTTAATCTAGAGAACCCTGTCCAATACACACTTATATCTACAGGTGCTTCTTTCTTCCAGGAGCTGAAAACTTCAAAGTCAATTGCCATGAAGAATTGAGGTCCCTCTAGAATACAGTACAAAAATTAGACACCTGAGCTCAAGACATTCCAACCTCAAGTTGAAGGGAGAGGATGAGAAAGGGTCATATCCCTTGTGGCAGGACTGTGCAGAGTGCAGGCACCCAGGCAAGTGTGAGTCTAAGGAGGTGAGAGCTGTTGGGGCTGGTCTTAGCAGTAAAACTGGGGGCCCATGGTGAGTCAGAGGAAAAGAGCATGTGAACAGACTGGGCCACTGAGGGGAGGCAGGCGCCAACGAGAAACCAAGTTAGGAGAAATGTCAGCCCAGGCATGGATTTATAATCAGGCTCCGGTGCCCGAGGTGCATGGAGCGTGAAGGTGAACCAGGGCTAGTGGACTGCAGAGGAAAGAGCAGTTTTCCAGACATAGGGCTGAATGGGCAAGAGAAATGTGACTGGGGAAGGAAGAATAAAACAGACTGCAGTGCAGTGTGATGTATACCAGGCTAGATCCATTACACAACTCAAAAAGTAGAGTCTCACTCACAGTAAGCGTGATGTTTGCATTAGCTAGCATTAACATGGTTGTTCATTAATGCTTAGTGATCATTATGAAATATAGCAGCAAGTAGAGTGCTTACCTCCCCCTGCCAGGACACTGGGTAGTTTACTGTTAACCCTCTAAGTAGCCTTTGAGGCAGCTGTACCACTTTGACAGTTGAGGAAACAAGGCTTGGAAACCCACACAAGCAGCACATGAATTTCAATCTGGGCCTGCAGGCTAACTCCTGAGTCTGAGCATGTCGGCTGGGCTGGACAGGGATGCTATGCCAGGTAGCCATTTGCTCTTTTCACATTCTCAGCCTCCCTCCAAAGACTGTAATCCTGATTCTGAGTCAAGTTCATTACATCTGGAGTCAAGCTCACTGGGCATCAGCTCTGGGGTGGTCTCCAGGGCTTCTCATCCAGGAACGATTCCCTCCCTGGCCAGGCCAGGTGAGCTGGGCCCCCGAACACAATTCTTCCCTTTATCACAGCACTTGGCCCAGGGGTCCTGATGATCTCATTGTTTGTTTTTCTCCCTTTCTAGATTTTTTGATCCTGCCAGGCTGGATTCTGATCTCACTCGCCCTTGTGTTTCCAACACTGAGTTCAGAGTCAGATACAGGGAAGTAGTATGACAAGTTTATTATAACAATGAATGACTTACTGAATCTTCAACATAACTCCAGGAGGTAGAGTTTATTTTCCCCATTGTATATATGAAGAAACAGAATCCCAGGAGGATTAAGAAACTCAATTAAGTTCACATAGCTAATGGTCACATTTAGTAGAGCTAAGATAGTCTCCAAACAGCATTAAATCTACTTTAGAGCTAATGTGGAAAAGCAGTAACTTCTATGGTGTCTTAAACATATATCTAGAAGGCCCCCACTGCTGCAACCCTATCTTTCCCGCAAGATTGAATTAGACTGTACGTTTTCTGAGCTCTGGACACTCAGAGAACACACAGACAGTAAAGTGGGAATGTTATTGATAGAGGCATCAAATTCAGAAAGTGTTTGCAGCAACAATTGAAACATAAATCTGTTTCCAAATTCAACCATTACAAAGTACCCATTTTAATAATATCCCATCACCTCCAGGATTTAGTCTGGGGGGGGGATTAAATTAAAAAAAAAGCAAAGCATTGTCATAGAGAATTGGGTTTCACACTGCTCACAACAGGGACACATTTGGATACCTGAAGCAGTTAGAGGCAGGAAGAGCCAGGACCTCAGTCTCAGAGAGTTCCTCTGTGAGTCCCATCCAGGGTAACAAAATGTTAATGATGTATTCTAAATGCAGGTAGATGTTCATCAATAAAAGGCAAGGTTAATTGCCAAGAACTAAGCAGGGACTGGGGTGGAACAGGCACAAGGGGGTCTTCAATGTTCACAGGTAATGTCAGAGACATTACATTCATTACACTCATTACATCCTGAGTCATGAATGGGGGCCAACTTACCCATCTTTATGGTATGTGCATGCATTTTGTGGAGTGTGATATATGAGACATTTTAGGTATATCTAAGGTACAAGCTGGAGCACACACAACAAGCAAAACGCTGAACCTTCAAATGCTACCTTGCTTAATCCTTAGCATTCCTAAGAGAGGTACATTATTATTTCCATTTTATGGATAAGGAAGCCAAGTCTCAGAAAAGCCATGCACCTTATATACAATGAAGCAAGAATTTGGTCCCATCTATGCCCTATGTATAGATTCATAGTTCTAAAACAAATGATAAATAAACCAATATTGTATGGAACTCAGCGTCCTGACTCTGGGAGTGCTAATCCCCCAAGAGAAGCCCAAAGACCGCTAGATGTGGAGTGGATACTTCCCAAGGAGAGCAGTTGCAACCGCAGAGGGACCTGGTTTGTGTTACCAGGCTGGACTTGACTTCACTGTGGTCTCTGCTTCTGCCTCTCCCTTTCCCCTCCCTGTGAGAAAGCTTTTTCCAGTATGCCAAAGATAGCTTCTCACTTTCCATAACTAGAAAAGGAAAAGATTGAATTTGAGTGGGTGAAGCTTGTTAAATGCGAGACTATTAAACACAAGCATTTTAAAATGAGGTATTGATGTTATGTTAATATGTTGTTTCTCATAATGGCTCCATGATGGCACTAATTCAAGTTGCCTTCCCGTTAAGGACTAAGTGTATCAATCAACTGAAGGGCTACCGTTTCTGAAGTTTGTCAATTTAGTTAAGCTGAATGTGATGTTTAGAGTCAAGGTTTGTTTGGAAAGACAACTGTGACTCTAGAAAGGCAGTCCTACAACATGGATCTGAGACCTCATTCTCTCTTGAAGAACTCAATCATTAAAATTGGAAACTAATAAGAGAATATATATAAAAAGTACTTTATAAATTAAAATGAAGAAGATTCATAGAGTGATGATCTTATAGAGGCCGTTTTCCTCCGAGTTGTGACCACTGATAAACACACACACACACACACACACACACACCTTAAACCTTAATCTATAAATCAACTGGTCTCCCCACTGGTGAAAGTCTTTTCAAGTTAATTTTTTCATTAACAAACATGAAGGTCTTTATTTTGCCAGCTGATATAGTTTAATGTACATTTTTGAAGGTCATACTTCCTCCATCCAATCCCCAATGTTCATTCATTTATGTTCCTTCAAACCTAAATCCACCTCATAAAGTGCAGAGTTGTATTATTACAAGGTTGATGATTGGGCCAGAATAAGGTTGGTTCAAATGATGGAAGTGAATGCTTAATCATAGAATATTAAAATTTGTGATATTGTAGGGTTTCAGTGTTCTCCTGGTTAGGCCCTTGATATGGGTGGGTAGGATGAGGGGAAGTGGAATGATAGAGGAGAGGAAGAAAGGAAAGTGGGGAAGAGATAGAACATGAAGACAAAGTTCTTGCTTATGAGAAGCAGTTCACAGACTGGAGAGGGCAGCATACCTGCCAAAAAATAAATTAAGTAACTTCAAAAACAAAATGAATCCGGACACGGTGGTGCTTGCCTGTAATCTAAGTACTTGGGAGGCTGAGACAGGAGGATCCCAGGTTGGAAGCCAGTTTCAGCAATTTTACAAGACCCTGTTTCTAAATAAAAAATAAAGTAGGGATGGGGGTGTAGCTCAGAGGTAGAATGTCCCTGGATTTAATCCCCAGCAGCACAAAAATAAATAAATACATACATACATACGTATATACATACATACATTAAATGAAATAGTCAGGAGTGGTGGTGCACACCTGTAATCCCAGTACTTGGGAGGCTGAGACAGGAGAATCACAAGTTTGAGGCCAGCCTCAGCAACTTAGTAAGACCCTGTTTCAAAATAAAAAATAAAAATGGGTAGAAGTATAGCTGGGAAGTAGAATGCCCCTGGGTTCAATCCCCAGTACTATAAAATAAACAAGCAAACAAGTGAATAAATATTTAAAAATCCTACTATCTCACATTCCAGAACTGGTATAATAGCCCATCTCTGGCCTTCTCGCTTACAGTCTCATCCCTGCCAATGAGCGTCCTACCTAGGCAATGAGATTGGATCATTTTATTCTATCAGTGATAGTCCCAACAAGACAAGTGTCTTGATAAAAAAGATAATCCAAGGTGGATTTAGCAGACTATTTTAAACAGTATGGACTGAATCATGCAGCAACTCGGTACTAATGGCAGAACAGGTGTAACAATCCTTAAGCCTGGAGCAAGGAGGAAGGCAAATATTCTGGAACCAGGAAGGAAAAAGTAGTACAGAGCTTTCTTAGAAAGTCAGTGGTGTTTGCTAGTGGGATAACGCCTCTCTGAACTGACCCTGCAGGAAGGGAGCCTGTTAACAAGTAACAAGATTCACTCTCTCTGTTCATGCCTCCTTTCTCCTGCTGGGCATCCACCAGGCAAACTGACCGGAAACCAGAGCATAAGGGAAACTGTTGATGCAGTTGGTAAAGGTTTGTCACCTGGAGCTGAGAACAGAGTGGAAGGGGATAGAGAGTGGATCTGCAGGGACAAGCAAAAGATGTCTAACTGGAAATGCAAATGAATGAAATAGTTCCCACTGTAGCAGGAGCTACAGTCAATGAAGAGTTTGAAGAAATGTGAGTTATAAGAGTGTCCCTAACCCTAAGTAAATCTGTTGTAAGGAATTGATTTCCATTTATCTGTCCTTCCCTGAGGCCATCCTCTTTGACAACAAGCAGCCTTGAATCCTAGGACCCTGGATAGCAGGGGTCTATAATAAGACAATCTTTATTGTCTTTGAACTCATTATCTTCTTGCAGGGAAAAACATGTGAGTAATGAACAGCAATCTGCAAAGCCCCAAGGTCTTCCTTCCCACTGAACCTTTTTTCAAGTCTCCAAGCACCCAGCTCCTAAAGCACAATTAGATCTGTCCATTTTTGCATCTATTTGGATGGTAACTAGTTTGGACAGCAGCCTATGTTCATTAGGCTTAGAAACTTTCCATGTCAGTTAATTTGATTAATATCAGAGAAAACTCAATTAGGCTTGTCAACTTTTTGCATATGACATTTAATATCTATTAAAATGATGTCACCTCCATCAGCCAGGGACCTCATTTTCAGTTTCTTCCGACAATCAACTTGAGAATGTTAAATAACCAAACAAGGAGGAAGAAAAATGCATTCCTATTATTTTTCTCCAGGCATTCTTAAAGCCAGTCTAATACAGAGGCTTGAAAACAGTTTTTACTATTAATTCGTCCCTTACTCTCATCTTCCTAGAGAACCATACTTGAAGGAAGAATACACAAGTCTGAAGGTTAATTGTCTAAAGAGTACTAGACGTGAAAGCAAGGAAAGAAGAGATCCATACTAGAACAGTTTAGTGAGCTTGTCTAGGGGTTATTCACATACCTGGATGTTACTGCCAAACTGCTGCATTTCCAGGTTGAAATGAGGCTATGAACTACACATACACACACACACACACACACACACACACACACACACACACTAGATAGATAAATAAATAAATGGTAAATAGGTAGAGATTATTGAAGCTCTTAACAAAATAAAAATAATATACACTGAATATTAGAAGCATGAAAACTATAAATAAAATTACTACAAGGTATATAACACATGTGGAAATGTAGCTGTATCATTTCAAAGCAGAAAAGGAGTGTAAAGATTTCTATATTTGCCAGGCATGGTGGTACACGTCTATAATTCCAGTACTTGGGAGGCTGAGACAGGAGAATCTCATGTTCAAGGCCAGCCTCAGCAATTTAATGAGACTCTAAAGAATCTAGTGAGAACCTGTTTCAAAAAAATAAATAAATAAAAAAGGGCTGGGGGTGTAGCTCAGAGATAGAATGCCTCCAGATTCGATAAAAAAGATTTCTACGTTTAATGTCTGTGTTTATTTGCTCTTCTACAATGATTTATAATTCTTGTGCCTATTCCTCAATGTTCTATTGTTTAAACAATTGGCTTTTAAAAAGGTGTGTATATCAGATTCATTTGGAGGTGTTTTTTTCAAAACACGCATACCCAGATTAGAGTAGGGACTTGGAGTTTCTATTTTGAAACATATATATTTAAATTTAATAGACATCCTCTGATAAGAAAGAATATGCTACAATGTCCTCAAATGTTCCATGCTGTTTTATACTCCAGGACATTGTTTCAGGCTCTTTCTTGAATATGATTCCATCGCATGTTTGCCAGGAAAATGTCTAACATTTTTCTGAGGTCTAACAACTTGGAAATTTTTTCTACCACCTGAAGAAAATGTATTACCCATTCTCTATATTTTACATGCTTTTAATATTTCTACATAACTGTCGTGTGTGTGTGTGTGTGTGTGTGTGTGTGTGTGTGTGTGTGCATATGGTACTGGGTATTAAACCCAGGAGGGGTATTCTACCTCTGAACTATGCCACCAGAGCCTGTTTTGAAACAGGGTCCCGCTAGGTTGCTAAGAGTCTCACAACATTGCTGAGGCTGGCTTCAAACTTGTTGTCCTCCTGCCAGCTTCCCAAGTACTGGGATCATAAATGTGCGCCATCACGCCTGGCTTATCACACTGTCATTTGTGTGGTATCTTTCTACAAAACCAGTCTACAAATTTCTTGAAGGCAAAAATTGAGTTCTCTCTTTGTATTCCAAAGGACAGCATCTGGATGTATTAGTCAGCTTTTCATCACTGTGACAAAATACCTGAGATAAGTGATTTAAAAGGAAGAAAGAGGCCGGGCATGGTGGCACACGCTTGTAATCCCAATACTTGGGAGGTGGAGACCAGAGGATCTGGGTTCTCGGCCAGCCTCAGCTACTTAGTGAGGCCCTCCGCAACTTAGTGAGACCCTGTTTCAAAATAAAGAATAACAAATAGGGCTGGGGGTGGAGCTCAGAGGCAGAAAGCCCCTGGGTTCATTCCCCAGTACCACAAAAAAAAAAAAAAGAAAAGGAAGAAAGAAAGCCAGACGTAATGGTGTACACCTATACTCCCAGTACTAAGGAGGCTGAGGCAGGAGGATCGCAGGTTTGCAGCCAGCCTCAGCAATCTCTTGAGGCCCTCCACAACTTAGTGAGACCTGTTTCCAAATAAAAATAAAAAGGGCTAGGGGTGTAGCTCAGAGGTAGAGTGCCTCTGGGTTCAACCCCAGTACCACACGCATGCACACAAAAAAAAAAGGAAGAAAGATTTATCTTGGCTCACGGTTTCAGAAGTTTTAGTTCATGGTTGGCTAGTCCAATGCTGTTGGCATGAGGTGAGGCAGAAAGTCATGGTGGGGAGCAAAGCTGCTCACCTCATGGTGGCCAGGAAGCAGAAAGAGAAAGAGAGAGGAAAAGAACAGGAAAAAATAACTTCTGAGGGCATGCCCCAAGGAACTAGTTCCTTCAACGAGGCCGAGGCCCCACCTCCTAAGGTTTCCATTATCTCCTAATGTCCATTCAGCTATGAATCCAGAGCCCTTGTGACCTAATCACCTTCCTAAAGCCCCGCCTCTGACTACGGCTACATTGGGTCCCAAGAAAATGGGCTTTGAGGGGATGCTTCAGATCCAAACCATAGCACTAATCCACAGTACATGCTCAATAAATGCTTGTAGAAGAGTGAGAATTGAGTGGATACAGAATATATTTAGGTCAACTGTTACTTCCTTGTCTTTGCTACTCATAATTAATCTCCATTCAATAATTATTTATATAACACATAAACTGAGTGGCTCAATATGGTTCAGGCTAATTTTTGCAATGCATTATTAAAAGGAATAGAAAGCAAAATGTTCACCAATGAAAAGCAAAAATCATTCTAATCTTACTAGCATCTGCAAGAGTCAGAAAATGAGATTCAATTTAACCAATGCCACGATTTGCAGATATTTTTCCCTTTCCACTATGTCATAATTTGAAGCCACCCCAAACTTTTCCTCTCCCTATCTTTGACATTCCCTAACACCCTGCCTGGGTGCATTCTATCTTTTCCTCTCCCTCCCCTCAAATTTAAGAAGTGAAGTATTATACATGCCTTTGCTATTGTCTGCTCACAATTGACCCAAATATCTCTGTGGTCTCCATTCCATAACTTGCTCCATAACTTTGAGCAAATTAATAGTTCTCCCTTGTACTATCTCCTCACTAATAGATAGTCCTCTGAGAATTTACATTTTTGAGGCTTGTTTTTAATTTAAAAGATCAAAGTAAGATAATAACAAAGTAAGATGAATTTTACATATTTACATTCTATAAATGAACCTATTTAGGTAAAAAATATAAATGCGTTCCAAGGATAATTTCAGGTTTTACAAAAATCCTCATTCCTGATCCACAACAGGCAGTGCACCCTAGTAGAAGAAAACACACTGAATGGCCCTTCCTCCAATATATTCACCATACACCTATGTCTGGATGTCTAACCTCACTTAGAGAGAACATCAAGAGCCTTCTATTGGGGATCATTTATAAAGAAAACCTTATACCAGATTTTTTTCTCCTGACCCTAACTCCTACTACTGGTAATAAAAATCAGAGAGGAAAATACACATGGATATATTTTGTGTCAAATCCGACTTCAAAGAGTGGCTCTTTGACTTCCTAGTTAGTGATCTTAGGCGAGCATCACACTTTCACTGCCAGAGTGGGCTTTCTTACTTTTGAAAAGATAGAGTTATGTTTTCACTCCCTGAAGGGTTGCTGTTTCCCAGGAAGAGGCTATGGATAGAATACTGACAGGAGCACCTGGATAGAACAAGAAAGCAAATAGCAGAAGGTCAGAGGAAAGGCTCTGAAGTCAGATGACTTATTTCCAGTGACAAACGAGCTACTCACTGGCCGTATGACTTCAGACAGGTTACTTAGCCTCTCTGAGACTCATTTGTCTCATCTGTTAAGTGAGCATTATAAAAGAATGTATTTCACAAGGCTGCTATGAGAATTAAATAGATCATATATGAGCATATCAACCCAGTACCTACATACAATGAATATTAAACATGCGTGTGTTTGTGTGTGTGTATGCGTATGCATGTGTGTGTGTGTGATATAATATCTGTGTGTCTACCCTTCCTTATAGAGCCAGCCAGAACACTTAGAAGGGATAAAAGAAAGATAAAGGGGAAGGTTGGGAAAGAGATCTGTCACTGTCAACCAACCAATTTTGGTAGTGACTAGCCAGACAAGACTCCAATATCAGCATGTGACTTATACTCTAAGGTGTTCAGGAAGGATAATAATAAGCAGACCTTGCTCTGTCTGTTTAGGTCATTAATACAACCCAAGCCCCTTAAATAGTACCCATCATGTAATAGGTGCTCAATAAATACTTGAGGATTTCCCCTATGTTAACATGCAAGCTTGAGTATAACATGACTTCAATGAATGTTTGCTGAATCAAAAGAAAAATAGCAATTGTAATTCACATTTATCAAGCCTGTGTTATGAGTTGTTTCACTCTTGGAAGCACTTTATACATATAATCTCATTTAGTTTTAATATTCACACTGGAAGGTAGGCAGTTTTATTATTCCCACTTTGTGGATAAAGAAATGGGATACAGGTAAATCGCTTACATGTTCACGTAGCTAAAAGCTGGTGAGTCCAGGATATGACTTCAGCCACTGAGTCCCAGAAAATAAGGGGCCTTAGGAATGCTATCTATTCTCTTTGCTTCTGGTCTGAAGCATAACAATATCCATTGAAATAAAAGAAAAAAAGGCACTGATTTTGGAGTAGGAATAAGGCTCAGTTTGCTCATCTGTAATTAGAGATCATAATACTTATCTTCCCTATCAAAAAGAATTATGTTGCACATCAATTACACTAATGTGAACTATCATAAAATATATTACATTTTACATTCTCTATACTGTAATATAACCAAAAGAACATTGACTTGGGAGTTCACAGACCTACATTCAAACGTTGGCCTCTTTTTATTAGTTTTATGGCCTTGGGCAAGTCATTCTGCTTTGCCTTTCTCATTTGTAATATAAGAAAAATTATACTGACTTTTGGGGTTATGATAATCATAAATGAGATTAAAGTGTGTAATAAGCCAAAAAAACATTGCTGAGCACATGCAGTTAGGCAAGGACTGAATGCTCTCTCTTCTTATATAGAGTGGTTTGTGTGTTAAGGGCCAATAATTAAATAATCAGCTGACTGCTTTAGTTTTTAACAATGTAACAAGACTGTGGTTTGTATTTCTTGAGTACCTACTATGTGCATGTTCATATAGAAAAAATATATATGTAGATCCCTTACCTCTGTACTCCCCACTCCTTTTTTAAAATGACTTTATTGATGTATAATTGACTTATAAAAAGCAAAATGCTACATATACTTAATATATACATCTCGGTGAGTTTAGGGATAAGAACGTACCTATGAAACCATCCTATCATGACCATAAACAGAACCATCATCTCCCAAAGTTTCCTCCTGTCTGCTTTTTTTTATTATTGTTTGTTTTTGTGGTGAGAACAATTAATGTAAGATCCATTCTCTTAGCAAATTTTAAATATGCAATACCGTATTGTTAGCCAGAAGCACTGCATTAGTCCATTTTTCAGTGACTGTAGCAAAATATCCCAGGCAGTTAACTATATAAAGAAAAGATGTTTATTTACCTCATAGTTTTAAAGGCTGAAAGTTTAAATAGGATAATGCTGGCTCTGGCAAAGGCCTCATAAAGGATGATGGGCGCGTATGTGGGGGAGGAAGAGATCACATCAAAAAAACAGGAAGCTAGGGAGCCAAAGGGGACCATTACAAGAGTACAACCCCAACTGACAGAAGAACCTCTTGTTAGGCTCCACCTCTTAAAGGTCTACCACCTCTACATCACCACACTGAGGACCAAGCCTGCAATACATGGAGCTTTGGAGAACATACTCAAATCATATCCAAGCCATAGCAGGTACCATGCTGCATAGTAGATCTCCAGAACGTACTGATTTTACACAAGTGGAATTTTTAATGCTTTAACTATGACCTGCTAATTTCCCCCTTTCCCCAACCTCTGGCTCTTACTGTTCTAATCTCTGATTCTATGCGTTTGCTATTTTTAGATTCCACATATAAGGGAGATCATAAAATAGTTTGTTTCTCTGGCTTATTTCATTTAACATATGCCCTACAGACTCACACATGTTGTAGAAAAGGGCAGGATTTCTTTCTTTTTTTCCAGCTGAACAATATTCTATTATATGTACATACTACAACTTCTTTAATTTTTCACTCGTCAATGGCTACTTAGGTTATTTCCATATCTCGGCTATTATGAATAATGCTTCAATAAACATGGGAGTGCTGATACCTCTTTGACATCCTAATTTCAATCCAATTGTATATATACTCACCAGTGAGACTGCTATATCACATGGTTGTTCTATGTTTAGTTTTTTGAGGAATATTCATACTGTTTTCTGTAATTGCTGGAGCAATTTACATTTCCCACCAACCAATCAAAGGTTCTATTTCTCCTCACCATGACCTGATTCTTTTTATTATGAATAGCCATTCTAACAGGTGAGAGATGATAGCTCTGTGGTTTTGATTCATATTTCCCAGATAATTAGTGGTGATAAGCACTTTTAATAAATTTGTTGGCATATTTGCATGCTTTAAGAAATATCTCTGCAGGTCCCTGAACCACCTTTATTAGAGAGAGAGAGAGAGAGAGAGAGAGAGAGAGAGAAAGAGAGACAGCTTGCATTTGGAATTTTTCTTTTTTGTGGTACCGGGGATTGAACCCAGGGGCCTTCTATCTCCGAGCTACACCCCCGGCCCTATTTTTTATCCTTTATTTTGAAACCAGGTCTCATGAAGTTGCGGAGGGCCTCACTAAGTAGCTGAGGCTCACTGCGAACAGGGATCCTCTGGTCTCCGCCTCCCAAGTACTGGGATTACAAGCGCGCGCCACCACACCCGGCTTGCATTTGGAATTTTAAAGCACTCATAAAAGAAATTAAATTAAAGTAGATAGAAATAAATGGAAAGATACCCATGTTCATGGACTTGGAAAAATTAATGTTGTTAAAATGACCATATTATTCAAAGAGATCTACAGATACAATACATCCCTACCAATATTTCAGTGACATTTTTAGAAGTAGGCAAAAAAGTCCTAAAATTCATTTTGACTGCAAAAGATTCCAAATAGCCAGGATTCCTTGAGCAAGAAGAACAAAACTGGAGGTGTCACACTAACTGATATTAAAATATACTACAATGGTATAGTACTCAGAACAGTATATACTGGAATAAAAATAGGCATGAAGACCAATAAAACAGGATAGAGAATTCAGAAATAAACCAGTAAGACATTTCAGAAGATCCATCCCCACTCCTTCCTCAGTGTAGTATGCTCCCTGTAATCTAATCTAAGCAGCTCTCTGATTGTTTTATGCCTCATCATCAGCAAAAGTAGCGTGCATTTTCAGACTTGTGTTTTAATGAATATTTATGGTATAGTTTACACTGGTGTGAAGCACACAATGGCTCCTTCCTGCATTGTTAAAAGATCTGGAATTTTGTGTACAGGGGGGACAGTATTAGTGTCTAGTTTCCCTGGTCGCCATTAAGAAAACGTGTGCTTGTAAAGTTTACTGGAGTGGGACTCCAGGGCCTGATTTACAGGGCAGAGAAACCTCTTTGCAAAGGCTTTGTTTCTACCTTTCATTTCACATTTTGTTCCAAGAAAATGCTGATCCCATTTGACTTAAATATTAACTTTAGAACATTTAAGTAACTCATTAGATCTCTTTTTCTCACTTCACTTGCCAGTGGAGTTCATTATAATCAAATCGAAGGGACTCCTGTAATGAACACACACACACACACACACACACACACACACACACACACACACACAAACACACTTCTTGCAAGAGACATGAGATAGATCTGTATTCTATGTGTAGACAGTGGTTCTCAAGGTAAGACAGTTCTACCATCCCAGGGACATTTAGCAATGTCTGGATGTCTTGAGTCATATTAGGCTTTTACAGTTGAAGAAGTTCTACTGGTATACAATGCCTAATGTCAGTGATGGTGCTAAATATGTATAAAACACAAGAATGCTTTCTATAACAAAGAACTTTCCAGCTCCATATGTCAATAATGGTAAGTTGAAAAACCCTGGTGTAAAGAGAAAGTGCTTTATCAATAATGCTACTTCTAAGGCTATGCATGGGCCACCCAAGAAGAAAACTAGTGTCAAGTCTTCCACCAATTTATTTTCTGGCCCCAAGGAGCTCGGAAGTGCTAGTGAATGCTTTTGAATACATAGAGGCCTCTTTCAGTGCTAGAGCCACTATATTTTAGCTTTGTGACCTTGGACAAGATATTTCACTTTTCTCAACTGAAAAAAATGTTTTTTTTTTTTTTTGCGGTACAGAGGATTGCACCCAGGGGCGTTCTACCTCTTAGCTACAACCCCTAGCCCTATTTTTTATCCTTTATTTTGAAACCAGGTCTCGGGAAGTTGCGGAGGGCCTCACTAAGTAGCTGAGGAGCCTCCCAAGTACTGGGATTACAGGCGTGCGCCACCAGGCCCAGCTGAAAAAATGCTTTTAAGCATCTTCTTAAATGATAATACCTAGCCAGGCGTGGTGGCGCATGCTTGTAATCCCAGTACTTTGGGAGGTGGGGTTTGCGGCCAGCCTCAGGCCAGCCTCAGCTCGCAGCCCCCCCCCTCTCCCTGTCTCTCTCTCTCTCTCTCTCTCTCTCTCTCTCTCTCTCTACCTAGTGAGGCCCTCTGCAACTTCGTGAGACCTGGTTTCAAATTAAAGTATAAAAAAATAGGGCGGAGTGTAGCACGGAGGTAGAACGCCCCTGGGTTCAATCCCCGGTACCACAAAAAAAAAAATAATACCTACCTTGAAAGTCTATTGTGCAGATTAAGTAATGTATTTATAGTCCTAAAAGTACCTGATACATAGTAAACTCCCCCAATACTATTATTATATCTTTGTGATAATTTTATAAGTTATAAGGATCATAAGAGACCCTTAATAAAATTGCCCTACTCATTCTATGTATTAAGTCTCCATGGAGACTCAAGAGTACTCCCCCAGTTTTTATACAATTTCTTTCTAAAGGGGAGGACGTACAATAGAGCTGTATACAGTGTTGTGTTGTGTTACCACCTCAAAGGTTCGCTTGCCTTGCCTAGGATTTGGGGAAAGATGTGCTCCAGGAGCAGATGCTGATTTATTTTTAAATTGTTATGATTCTAAGTGGGTTGCCTAACACAGTCTCAAAAAATCTGTTCACTTACTCTGCTTCCTCACTGACTTCAGTCATTAGGTCCTTCAACAAACTATTGATATTCGTATCATTAGCAATTACATTGATGGTTTAATTAAAATTTGAACATTCCATCCAATTTTAGCCACCTGCTGTCTTTTATATCACTCCTATTTCAAAAGCACAAAGTGTTCCATGTTTTTTTTTTTAGATGTTGGTTATAACAGGAAGCCCAGAAAGGCTGTAGGGTTGGGCTTTAGTAAATGTCCATTTATCTGTTTCACAGCACATAGGTGACTTCTATACACCTAAGAACTGTAGGTCCAGAAAGGTGTCCTCAACTGTAACAATTACAGGGAACTCTCTAGTTGAAAGAATTTACTGTCCATGGTATAAGGTCAGTCATCTCATTACTTATGAATCCTTTTGCATTCCTTTTAGTAACTGGGTAGGTATTTGCATCAGTGCTTCTTAGTCTTAAGTTTTCTATTCTTTACAAAGATTATTGAACTATCATTGGATTGGTGAATTATCATGCCTGGTATGCAGTAGCCTTCAATAACTATTTGTTGAACGAAATGTTTGTTTATGGACTCCTATTAGTACCCAGGACACTATAGACTCTGTGATTTCTTATTTATTTCCCTCTTTGGAACTACAGGACTCATTCCATAGTTGCTGGGCATGTGGTTAGCAAGTGACTCCAGCTTCTAGCCTCCCACAGGGCTTCCCTGGGACAGAGAGATTCCTCTTTGGAGATACCAGCCTCTCTCCTTGGCAGCCATATACAGTGATTGGTCCAGAGGGTTACAGTGACCTGGCCCTCTTGCCTTAACAGGGACAATTCCAAAGGGCCATCATAGCTCAGACCTCTTGGTGGAGAAGCTTAGGTCCTCCTTGAAAATAATGCAGCCCTCCCCCTCTCCCTGATAGTGCTTCCTTCCTCTCCTTTGCATGGGTATTGATCCCAAGGGTATTCCTTAAGAGACCCCCTGCTGGCTGATATCCATCTCAGAGCCTCCATCCTGAGAACTCACCAGGCAACAGGCCAAGAACCAATTCAGCAATGCAAATGAACACACACTGATTGATTAGCTCACAATTGCAGTACTTTCCACTCCCTACCTCACTTCATCCTAGCAACCCCCTATGGTGTTAGATAGGACTGTTTTTGTTGCACAGAGGAGAAATCTGTGATGAGAAATATTAAGTGACTTTGTCAAAAGACACAGAGTTAAAAAGAGGGTATATCTTGGGCTTAAATTATGGTTTTTTTTTACTCCAAAACACCAAGCCCTTGTGCTTTAGCCTATAACATTTGATGTTAAATGTGTCGAGAGGTTTCTTTTTCCACTAACAGAACAAAAACAGAATCCTAGAAGTTACTCAGTAAGTTTCATAACCTTGGGCTAATGTGTAGTATTAGTCCTGACAAATAAACTTGTTGTAACAACATTGTGCAAAGTGAGCTCCTTGTACTTGCACAGGACTGATCAGAATTTCAGAACGTTTATCACATGAAGATTTGCTCTTCAGTACGTACAGAGGTTCCTTGACTCAGAACCTTGGCAGAGATTTGTTCATTCATCCAACAAAAGAGCATCTCCAACTGTGCACATCTCCAGTTTCCTCGGTATCATTCTAAGCAATGCAGAGAGACTATGTCATAAGATAAATGAGGCATTCTACTCTTGTAGGGCTTAAAGCCTACTGATGTAACAGACAATAGACTGCTCGCCAAATTATTAAAGATAATTGAATATGACGAATGCTATGAAAAAAAGAAAAGAGAATACTGCGAGGAAGAATATGTGAGGGTAGCAAGTAAATACCACATGCGGATGGTCAGGAATGGCCTCTCCACGGAGAGGGCATTGAAAAAAAGTCCTGAGAAGTAAGAAGAAACTCGCCCCCAGAGAGCTGGAGAAAGGCTTGCAGGCATGACCAACAGCATGTGCAAATGCCATGCAAGAAGAAATGTGGCGTGGGGTGTGCCCAGGGTGCAGACTTTGGCTCTCTCTTTTCTCTGTCTGTATTCACCTCCTCAGTGATCTCAACTTCCTTCATTACCATGTACAGCACCTACATGGTCATGAAGCCATATTCATCTCACTGGTTCTGACCTTTCTACTCTAATCCACTCTCCTATATTCAACTGCCTATTAAAAACTACCCTTGGAGCTGGGCACAGTGACGCATGCCTGTAATCCTAGTACTTAGACTGAGACAGAAGGATTGCACGTCTGAGGCCAGTGCACAGTAACTTAGCAAGGCCCTCAGCAACTTAGTGGGACCCTGTTTCAAAATTAAAAAAAATAAAAAAGGCTGGGGGTATAGTTTGGAGGTAGAATGCTCCTGGGTTCAATCCCCAGTGTCACCAAAAATAAATAAATAAAATAAAAATAAAAACTACCCTTGGATGTCTATTAGACACTTCAAAATTAGCTAAAACCAATATCGAATACATTCTCTCCAAAGCCTGTTCCTAGTCTTCCTTCTTGGAAAAAAATCTACCGACACATATCTAGTTGGCCCATCCAGAAACTTTGGAGTTGTTCTGATCCTTCTCTTTTCCCCACCCCCCTCTAGAATCCACCAGTAACTTATGTTTTACTACTTTCAAAATACATTCCCAAATTGTTGCTTCTCTACACTTCCACTGCTGCCTCTCTCTCATTCAAGGATCCACTGGTTCTCACCTGAATGACGCTGAGGGTCCCCGGCATACCTGTCACATCCACCTCCATCACCCATCCCCAGAGAGCAGAATGAGTGAGGCCACTGCTCCCCTGCCCTAAACCTCCCAGGGCTCCTGTCTCACTCACCATGAGACCCCGATGAGATGAGACCGTCATCCTGACAGAGGCCAGCAAGGCCAACACTTAGATACCGCTATTATTCACTCTCTTCTAGGCATACTGGCCTTATTTTCTTCAAAATACAGGCAGCCTCCATCTCAGAATGTTTCATTTTTCTGCTTCCTCTTTCTGGAATAGTCACCCACCAGGATTCTCTTGGTTCATACTCCTCTTCATTTATTTCACTGATCATAGAACACCTCCTCCACAGGCCTGTGCCATACCACATCATCTAAATCATAGTAGCCTAGTTGCTCTTTATTCTCTTCTCTTGCTTTACTATTGATCCATAGTAGCTAATCCATCTTGCATTATATATTTATTTTTGTACTCTCTGTTTCCCTTACTAAACTGTAACCTCCTGTAGCAGGGACACGGCTGGATAAGGGTGCCAGGCACATAGGAGCTGCTAATAACATGCCGAATGAATGAACAGACAGACAGGAGGCCAGTGTAGTTAGCCCAGGAGTGAGCACAGGGAAGACAGGACTCTAGTAAGCAGGAGAGAGAGGGCACATTATCTGAATGTGTAAATCATGCTGTGAAGTTTGGATTTTATTCTAAAGGTCAGTCGAAAGGCCCTTGAAGGGCTTTATATAGCGCGGTGATAAGACATAAATTACATTTTGAAGTATTAGGTACTTTGTAATAAAATAAAATAAATCAGCTGCTTTGTACATAGTAGATGAAAAGAGAGCAAGAGCAGAAATTGGGCCAGGTACAGTTCGTTCATGACTCTAATCCAAGTACTTTGGAGGCTAAGACAGGAGGATCCCAGGTTTGAGGTCAGTATGTGGTAACTTAGTCGTACCGTTTCAAAATAGAAAGGGCTGGGGGTCTAGCTCAGAAGTATATGCCCCTGGGGGGTTCAATACCCAGTACTACACACACACACACACACACACACACACACACACACAACTCAGCAAAATGCATGAAAGCACTGTTCTACACTAACCAATGAAATAATTACCAGTGTTTAGGCAGGGGAGGGACATGAGAAGGGTATTGGATAGTTTAGAAAAAAATTATAGGTCCAAAAGATTAGAGTTCTCAATGAAGTCCAAAAATTGTTAGAGTGATAATAATTAAGAATGTGACCTGAACATTCAGGTGGTAGTCAGAGAATGGGATTCCACACACTTCCTATGCTATGATGTCACCTTCTTCTTCTGCTTCTCTCTCTTGATAAGATCACTCAGGTTTAAGCCAACTACAAGTCTTTACTCATCAGTGTCTATGAGGTCTGTCTCTGCATGATTTTCTAAGTGTTTGATACTAATTGCTCATAACTACCAAAGGCTCTTCTATCTTTTTGTTAGCCTAGTATGGCAATCTTCCCATCACTGTGTCTTGGACTAAAAGATCTGTGCCCTCTTGGCACATCTGCTAAGTTCTTCAGACTTAGTATCTATTTTTCCCAAGGCAGTGAGCATGGTCCACTCCTCTTTGTGGGAAGAACAACTTCTTCATTGAGGTCCTAGCTGAAAAATCTCCTCCATCATGTAGTACCCTGTTACTTCCTGTGTAATGACTACTCTTTGTCTATCAGGACCTCCGAGACAATCCTGTTTAATCACTCCAGTGTGCATTAGCACGTGGCACAGAAACAACTGAGTGGCTAGAAATTAAATAATTGTCAAGTCATTAATGGCTTTATACCTTTGATGTACATCTTTCACCTCTAATTCTCACATTAAACAAAGTGGATGTTCCAGGAAATCTAAGCAGTGTTTGAGGAAATCTATACAAAGTGTGAGCTCCACATTTAAAAATAACCATCTGTTTAACAATGGAGAATTTCTTGAGCAAAAATATTTTTGGCATTTGCTTTTGTTTTCCATGTTTTTTTCCTGTGCATTATCTAAAAGATTTAATTATTTATAATGCATGAACCATCTATATGTTAATACTATTTGCCCTTGCAAAGCAGTGCATTCTTTGAATGTAAGCCTTGTACCTGTTACTACTAGGTTACTCTGTGACTTCATTTTGGAATACTTAACACATTTATTTTAAAAAACAGAGCTTCTTAGTACCACTTAATATTGAACTTCAGCACATGTTTTTATTTTTAATTCCTTACCAGAGTTATTTAGCAGTTTTAAATTAAGAATAAAATAATGAGAGTGATTTATAAAAATAAATAAATATTTTTTAAAAACGCACAACATAAATATCATTGTGCCTTTATGGATTACCATTGTTTGGTCATTCCTTCTAGCTGGAAATTCAGAATGCTGATATGTGGTGTAGAAAGTTGGCTGGCTTAGCCAATTAGATTTCTAAGGAAGTACGATGGTTTGGATGTGCTCCCCAAAGGCCACCTGTTAAAAGCGTGGACCCCAGTTTGTAGGACTGTTGGAAGGTGGTGGACGCTTTAAGAGGTGGGCCCAGTGGAAGGAAGTTAGGTCACTGAGGGTGTGCCCTTGAAGGGAATATTTGGGCCCCAGCCCCTTCCTGTCTCTCCTTGCTTCTTGACTACTATGAGTTGAGCAGCTTCCTCCGCCACACACTCCTGCCATGATACACTGCTACACCAAAGGTTCAAATGCAGCAGGGCCAACTGACCCTGGACTGAAACCTCCAAAATACCAGCTAAAATTAATATTTCCTTTTTTATGATGATTATCCCCAATATTGTGTTACAATAACGGAAATCTGATGAACATGGGGACCAAAGTGAAGTCTACCTCTGTCCCAACCCCTATGAGAGTACTTGACCAATATCAGTTGCTTAAAGATATTACTAAATAAATGAATGGAGAGATGTTCTCGTAGGAGCTACAGCTATACTAGTAATAATACAAACTAGAGAGTTGAGAATCTAATGATAATTGTCTGTGAATATGTGTGTGTGTGTATGTGTGGCAGGATGATCTGACACCAAATCAAAGAGATAATAAGATACTATCAGAACTGTATTATTATATAATAAGAAAGCAGACTGATTCCATATCTTAGATATTGTGACTAGTGTTGGGATTAACCTGGGGGCGTATATTTCTTTTTGACATACTGATTTTATTTCATTTGGAAATATACCCAGAAGTGGGATGAATAGATCATGGGATAGTTCTGTTTCTAAGGTTTTTGAGGAACCTCCATATTGTTCTCCATAGTGGCTGGACTAATTTATATCCCCACCAACAATGCACAAAATTCTTTTTTCTCCACATCTTTGCCAATACTTTTTATCTTTTAACTTCTTGATAATAACCATTCTGACAAATGAGATGTAATATCTCATGGTGTTTCTATTTTTCATTTCTCTGACACTTAGTAATGCTGAGCATTTTCTATAAACTTCTTAGCCATTTCTATATCTTCTTTTGAGAAATGTCTACTCAGATCCTTTGCCCATTTTTAAATCAGGTTATGCATATTCTTGTTACTAAGTTATTTATATTCCTTATGTTTTTTAGACATCAACCCCTTATCAGATGTATGGTTTGCAAATATTTTCTCTCATTCTGTGAGTCGTCTATTCACCCTCTTAATTTTCCTTACTGTGCTGAAGCTTTTTAGTTTAATGCAGTCCCCACTTGTCTATTTTGTTTTCTGTTGTCTGTGCTTTGGAGATTATATCCCAGAAATTGCCCAGACCAGTGACATGGGCCATTTTTATGCTTTCTTCTAGTGATTTTATAGTTTCGGGTCTTACATTTAAGATTTAATCCATTTAGAACTTATTTTTATATCTTGTATGGAGGTAAGAGTCCAATTTCACTCTTCTTCATGTAGAAATCTATTTTTCTCAACATAATTTATTGAAAAAACTATCCTTTCCCCATTATGTGTTCTAGACAACTTTGATAAATATCAACTCACTATGAATATATGGATTTATCTCTACATTTTCTGTTCTGTTCCTTTGGTCTATATGTCCAATTTTATGCCGGTACTGTGCTGTTTTGATTACTATAGCCTTATATGTATATATTTTTTCTTTTTTTGGTAATGGGGATTAAACCCAAGGGCATTCTACATCTGAGCTATACCCCCAGCCCTGTTTTATTTTTTATATTGAAACAGTGTCTTACGAAGTCCTTGAGGGTTTCACTAAGTTGTTGATACTGGCCTCAAACTTAGAATCCTGTCTTAGCCTCTCAAGTACTGGGACTACAGGCATGCACCACCACACTCAGCATGACTTGCAGTGTATTTTTAAATAATATATTGTCATATCCCATCACACTAGCTTTGTGCTTTTTGTTCTAGATTTCCTTGGCTATTTTGAACATTTTGGTCTTATAAATTTCAGGGGTTTTTTTCTATTTCTCAAAAATATCATCAAAATTCTGTTAGAGATTGCATCAGATATGTAGATTACTTTGGGTAGTATGGGCATTTTAACAATATTATTTTTTCCACTTAATAATCATAGGATATCTTTCTATTTTTAATGTCTTTAATTTCTTTAATCAATGCTATATAGTTTTCAGTGCATAGATTTTTTTATTTCATTGGATAAATTTATTTCTTTTTTTTAACTTTTTATGTTCATTTATTGGTGCATTGTAAATTGTAATTATACATTTTGATATATGTCAGGGTATGAACATCATACATGCACACATTGCACATTTTTTCTAAGTATTTTATTTTATATTATTTTACTTTTGCCAAAATTCAACTCTTTTAATTAAAAAATACTCCTCATATTGCTTGTTGATTCTATTTCTGTTAGTTTTCTTGATACTTTTGGAGGAAAGAATTTTTGGAAGCCTTGGTTTTGCCATTTTCATGACATCATTGATGCAGTTATAAATATGATTTTTTCATTTCTTTTTCAGAGAGTGCATAAAAATGCTACAGATATGTGTGTGATGATTTTGTGTCTTACAATTTTATTGAATGCCTTTACTAGTTCTAACTTTTGTGTGTGAAATTTTCACTATTTTCTATGTATAGTCATGTCATCTGCAAACACATACAATGTTACTTCTTCCTCTCCGAAATATATGCCTTTTTTCCTTGCCTAATAACTCTGGCTAGTACTTCTAGCACTATACTGAATAGAAATGTCAAAATGTTCATCAACACATGAATTAATAAAAATATATGATATATAAATATAGATATGATATCTCACACTTTTAAATAATAGTCAGCCTTTGAAAATAATCAAATTCTGTCATTTGCAAATTCATAGATGAACTTGGAGGATGTTAAGCTAAGTAAAATAAGCCAGGCACAGAAAGAAAAATCCTTCATGACCTCACTTAAATGTAGAATATAAAATTGTTGAGCTCATAGAGGCAGAGAGTAGAATGGTGGTTACAAAGAGCTGGAGGTAGGTAGTGTGATTATGTTAGTCAAAGGGTATAATATTTCATTTAGGCAGAAGGAATACATTCTGGATAGCTATTTTACAAAATGGTTACTACAGTTAATAAGGTGTGTTGCATGCTTGAAAATTGCAAAGACTGTAGATCTTGAATGTTCTCATCATGTGAAAAATGATAAGTGAACAAGGTGATGAATATGTTAGCTTGATTTACTCATTTCACAATGGGAACCTATTTTCAAACATCAGTCCACTCAACAAAAATGTATACATTATTTTAATTTGGGAATTAGATCTTCATAAAGTTTAAAGGAAAACAATAGGGGAAAATGTAATATGTAGGCAGTAAGTTAAGAGATTAGAGGGAAGAAACCTAGGGCATAGGGCAATCCTCTTTGAGCAGCTGATACTTAGATGATTTTCCATGATTGGTTCTTGATGGAGTCTGGTAGATGGTCCTTATATTTAAAAGGCCAGAAAAGAAATAATCATATTTAGCAATGGCACTTGTGAACATTAATAACATCATTTGAATTAGAGAACTTGTATAAAGTCTCCATAAGTGATACCTTATATTATCAACATATCAAGTTACTGGGAAGAATTTTTCTGTTATGGTAATAAGAATGGAACTGGGTAGTGGTTTGAATATATTCATTAGACCAGTGATGATAGGTGGAAACTCCTTAAACTAATAGTGTTCATCCAACAGCAACCTGGCACTAGTCTTGGCCCAGGGGATAGTATATGCACAAATCAAAGTTTCCTGCCCTCACAGAGTTTCCATTCCAGGGAGCTGGTTGATTTGTTAGACATACCATGCTTCCAGACTATCCAATTTGCACATGATAAAAAAGCACATAATGCAATATATTTGTACTAATAAACATTGAAATTTTGACATGTTCTATTTAATACTGACAATGACATCTATTGACCAAATCTATAATTCTGCATGAGACATAGGGTGCTAGAGATTTCAATTTCAGAAAGATCTGTGTCCTTAGAAACTAGAAAAAAAGGTTAGGTATTTTTCAAAGTGAAAATTCAAGCATTAGGGCCAACGTAGAGTAGGCACTCAGTCAAGGTCAATGTATTTGTCCATTTGTTTCTCCTACTGCAAGTTGTGTTTTTCTTTTTAAAGTTATGATCACCAGCACCTTATTTAAAACTGAGAAATAAAAACGTACCCACACAAGGACTGGAAGAAATAAGTTTTAAAGTACATATTAATGTGAGTTATTTTATTCAAGTGGATAACCTCATTCAACCCTTCTACAAAGAAAGGCAAAGAAGAGAAAGAGATCCCCTTCAGACATGATTAACTGTCAATCATTTTTCTGTTAGTGGCTGGAGGGCAAAGGGGAGCGCCATAGTTTTGATCCTGCTGATTGGATCAAGAGCACATAGGTTTGAAGGGCAAGAATGAAAGATTAAGTTAAATCACAGAAATTCAAGCAGAGGAAGTAACAATTAAGTTGATCGTCCTATCTCCTGCCAGGGAAGGGGATCTGTTTGAGAGTATTACCTTGTCACCAGTGTGGTGTTAACACTCCAATTGTGTAAGTCCAATCCAATTCAACAGATATTTATTAAGTGCCCACTCTGTGGCAGAAACTGTTTTAAGCACTGTGAATACAGCCATGAACATTCAGGCAAAGTCTCTATCTTCATAAAGCTTATAATATGGTCCAGGGAAAAGGCATTAAACAAACACATACATAAAATGTCGGTGGTGATAAGTGTAAGGAAAAATAAAACCTGGCTCGGAAGTCTCACAGTGTTATTCATGTCACTTTCTATTGGTGGAGTAAGTTATTAGGGCTGGAAAAGACTCAAGAGGAAGAGAAATAGAATTAGATGCCACCTTTTAAAGGGAGGAGTAGCGTGAACGTATAGTGATCTTTCATCTCCCACAGAGGCCATCAGAAGTTACGAGCAGACGCATGCTATGGTCTGACTATTCTGAAAGGGTCACTCTGACTACCAAACACATAATCAACTGGAAAGGGCAGGTTGTAAATACAAAAACAGAAGGATCAATTGTCCACATTTCATCCAAATTTACTTCCAATTTCATTGGATATCTTTTGTCTTTCATTAGCAGAGTTCTGGGGAAAATTAATATGATAGATATCCTACAGATTACATATTAGTTGATTACAATATTAATTGATTAATATCAACTCAAGATTACATATTAGCTGAGCTATTTTTTTGCATAGGATGCAATGTGTGATGCGATTTTACATACTCATTTTTATGAGCACTTATTATGTGCCAGCATTGGGAGGCACAGATGGACACCACAGCCCTAAGGAACTTGCCATGGGATAGAACATGAAAATCACATCAGGATTTCTCATTTAGAGAATGTATATTCCTTTCTTCTCTTTTTTTTGTGCATGTGCACACTACACCCCCAGCTCTTTATTTTTTGTTTGGAATCAGGGTCTTGCTAGGTTTCTGAGAGTCTTGCTACATTGCTGAGGCTATGTATCACAAACCTGTGATCCTCCTGTCTCAATCTCCCAAGCACTGGGATTATAGCCGTGGGCCACCACACCTGACACAAGTATAGTGTCTTAATAAAATTTTTGATTTCTCATTGTTCACTGAAAATGTCAATCTGATCAATTAAGTTAAATCACAGAAATTCAAGCAGAGAAAATAACAATTTGATTAGCTTCTCTCTTGCCAGAGAAGGGGAACATTTGCAATATGTAGACATTCAACTTAACCTAGGGAATTCAGAAGGGGGATTTATTGGCTTATATCACCAACTGAAAGAAGAGTAGGGATTCCTTCTGATATGACAGGAACCAGCATTTGGAGCTCCACTGAGTTCTTCTCCCCAACTTCCAACCTACTTTTCTCTGCAGCTTATCTTCATCTCTCAGACCATCGGAGAGGTGAACAACACCTGGGGCTCGCATCCTGCTGAGTTAGATCATCATGGAAAAAGAGACTTTTTACTCATTTCTCACTTTAAAATTCCTGAGGGATTCTTGTGCAATGAACACCACATACTCACACTTATATCAAGGAAGCAGAGTAATGATATTCACTATTTCCACAAGGACCATGTAGTTTTCGTAAGCAGAAGGAACACTTTCCCAAGAAGTAGAATGCTATTATTGGAAGACAGGTGTATAATCGAGACAAATATACACATATATATCAAGGTAGATCATTTTCATGTAAATGGTAATCTGCTACATCCTCAGATAAGACTTTTACTTGCAAAAGTCCCCAAAATAGTGAAGCTGAGATGCAGACTTACTGACTATACATTTCTAAGCCACTCAATACCAGTGCCAATAAAGATGTCAGGATGTAATATAAGCCTTCTTTTCAAAAAGGCCAGTGCCTGGCAAGAACATGTTTGAGTAGATGTGGAAACGCAATCAGTAGAACTTGCATTATCCAGATTATATCACAAGGGCATATGTGAGAGGGAAGAGCGGTTCCAACCAATGACGGTGATCTGATCTTCTTTCAAATATTGCAGATTTCAGTATCTTCAAAGCTAACTTCCTCTCTGATTGCAAAGAAAGCCTTGAATGTAATAAAAGAGAGGAATAATCAGGAGGCCAAACTGCTTTCTAGCAATCCCTGATGCTCCATAGCACCCGGCAGGTTGATGGTGGGCATGAGACAGAATTGCAGGCCAAGTAATCTGCTTTCCATGGAAGACCATTCAAGTTTTCTCTTTGCCAAATTGAGGACAAATCTCCAAATGTTCACTTCTTAAGCATATTTGACCATCTTCTAGGAAGATGGTTTATGTACAGAATCCAACCAACCTTAGAAAGATCCTTCCTCTAACACATTAAACACAGGTGCCCAAGACTTAAAAGAAGTGGTCATGAATAACATTCTTTTGGAACACAATTTACATAAGGTTCAACATCTAAGAGCCAGTTTTATGCTGTCTTTCAAGCAAAGCTTTCCTTTTTAATTGTGTAGTGCTTTGACATTTCTCTATTACAACATATCTCAAAGCATGATTGCATGCTTTTGTTTCTCCACATTAGGCAGAGTTTCTCTAAGTTAGGGATCTTCCCTTCTTCATGTGTATGTCCCCAAAATCTAGCACAGTGGGCACTGTAGGTCATGCATTTGTCTCAGTAAAAAGCTTAACGAGGCAAGAAAGTGAGTGTAGATGGAAGAAGGAAGTTAATTTTTCAATTTTTCAGTAGAGGAGGAAAAATTTAAAAAGAGGGGGAATAATAAAAAGTCATTGTGTATCTCATTACAGACACTTGGATAGGCCCTTTACACTTTTTATTCATCTCCAAAGTACCTCTATTTTCTGAATTTTTTCTGTAATGAGCAGGGTATTAAAATACAACCCACTGGGGCACTTACCATGATCTCTATATTACAGATAAGGAAACAGAGAGTCTGAGAAATTAAGAGAATAACCCAAGGTCAAATTAATAAATAATGTTTATTTTCTGTGTCAATCCACTGGAGATTTGAAATAATTTCTAAGACTAAATAAAAATAACAGACATTTTGTTCAAATATTAGACCAGAAACATGGTGGTCTTTTAGTTGGAAATGAGTCTGGAGTTCATGTCCAGCTCTGGAAGGTACTGTCTTTACCAGGTACCACAGTTCTTAGAGCAGTGGAAATAACTGGGTTCCACAATGGTTAGGGCATAATTACAGAATGGAAGCACGGAAAGACACTGTCAAGGGATATAAAATTAACCACATGTTTTTTGTGTACTATTGACAATTTCTTGGGTGTTTGAATGATTTTCAATAATTTAGGACTTAGATTTATGTGTGGAGGGATTATCACAATGAGGAATGTTAAAGTATCAATTCAGTGGCAGAAACCACACTGTGAGCCACATCCCACTTTTCCAGCATGATAAAAACAGTCACCCATTCCATCAAGATGACATGACTACATTGCAGTGAGGTGAATGGGTCAGAGACCACCACGAAAACGCTCCGGATTTCTAACACGTGGCCTCAATGCTGCGGCTTTCTCACCTGAATGTCTTTGCCAAGAAAAGGAACCACCTCTAGACTAAAGTCCTGCCAATGACAGCTTTCATTTGTAGGAACACTGACCTTGGAGTGAATAACTTGAACATTTTATATATGCATATATATGCCATAGTTTAGATTTTGAATGTCTCCTAGAGGCCCATGTGTTAAAGGTTTAGTGCCCAGCCTGTGGCGCTGTTGGGAGGTGATGGAACCTTTAAGAGGCGGAGCCTAGCGGGAGGTCATTGGGAGCATGCCCTCACCCTCACCCGGTACTGTGGGATGCTGGTCTCTTCTTTCCTCTTTATGCTTCCCCACCAGGACTTGCTCTGCCACACGCTCCGCTCCCACCATGATATACTGTCTCACTACAGGCCCAAAAGCAAAAAACCAAACTGACCATGGACTGAAACCTCCAAAATTGTGAGACAAAATAAACCTTCTCTCATTATAAGTTTATTAATCTTAGGCTATTTGTTAGAGCAATGGAAAGCTGATTAGCAATATATCTATACAATATGTATATACATGTGTGTGCACATATAATGTGCATATACACATATATGTATGTGTGTATATGTGTACATGTTTATACACATATGTTAAAATTTCTACCTAGCTCCAGGCCCTTTTTTAACCATATGCTCTGGGTGTTACTGCTGCCTTCAACATTGCTGGGAGCTCCTCCACCTCAAGTCCTAAAACTCCCATAATTTAACTCCCCTTTTAGTCTCTTTCCAGTTTTCTGACTCCAATACTCCCATAGATACAATTCTAAATCTAATATTTAATGACCATATATATAAATTTTAGACTTACTCCTTAGATTAATACCAGAGGACTCTGAGAAATTTCTGAGAATCTGGTTTCTAACCATACTATGTAACTTCTTAAATTCTGTTTTTGACACTTCATTGAGATAAAGTGTGGGTGGTTGCCTCATATATAACAATCTTATCCACTTATTTTTATACACACTTCCACAGGCCTTTCATTTCATGAAATAAGGTGAGTGTTGTGGTGCAGATGATAGTACTAGTGATCATAACAAGTAAAAATATAGAAGTTATTGAACTTTTATTTTGTGCCAGGCACTGCACTGGGTACTTTTAATATTTTATGCCAATCAATCCTCTAGGAATCTTAGGAAGAAGTAATCATTTCTCTCATTTTAATGATGAAATTGGACTACTGAAAAGCAAGTAAGTTAAGTTACTTACTCGTGCTGACTTGACCTTAAAGAAGGAGTTTAAATTTATGTGATCTAACTCTGATGTCAAATTCTTTCAGCAACATCAAGCATGGTGGTACACACCTGTAATCTCATTACTTTAGAGGCTGAAATAGGAGGATCGAAGGTTTGAGGTCAGCCTCAGCAACTTAGCAAGGCCATCAGCAATTTAGTGAGACCCTGTTTCAAAATAAAGTAGGACTGTGGGTGTAGTTCGAAGGTAGAATGCCCCTGGGTTCAATCCCCAGTGCTACAAAAAATATTTTTCTGCATTCCTACAATTGTTTCTTAGGTTTTTTTATAGTCCATGAGGACTTTCTACTCAGACCTTAGAAATAGAGAACGTTCTTACTTCTTCCCATTGCTCATAGGAGTAGGGATACTTGCACAAGATGATGAATGTTGCTGATCTCAGCACCATGTCTCCAACACTGAGCACTTATATGATGATAGAGGAAATGATGGCAAGCAAAACACTGTTCCTGCCATCCTAAGTCTTACCCTCTAACGAGGGAAACATATTTGTCAGTAATTTGCAAAAAATTCAGTTGCAAAAAGGAATTAATGCTATAAATTTGGGGATCCTGACTATGAGGAAGGATATGTGAAATAGGTGGATTGGGGGAAAATAAGAGCTCCAACACAGAGAATGAAGGCTGAAGTTAATACTTGATGGTTGAAAGTAGCAAAACGAGGCCAAAGGGGCCGCAGCTCAATAAACACACTGAGTGCTGTCTTGAGAACTGGAAGGAGAAAGGCAAGGGTCAGCTCAGGTAAGGCCCAGCAGCGTGGCCTTAATCCCAAGACCAGTCAGAAGCCATCCTAGTATTTTAGACAAAGGAGAAGGAGAAACATAATCTGATTGATGTTTTTAAAATGCCATGATGAGGAAGACAGATGAAATCGAGGGGCTGGTAGAGTGGAGGCTGCGAACAGGTTGGGAGGGTGGGACCATGTGAAGGCAAGTGATGGAGGCTTCACGCACATGATGGGAAGAAGGGTGGACAGACTCTGCCTTGTTTCCCCTCCATGCTCACCAGTTAATGTGGGCCAATGCTCAGCAAGTGTTTCATAGATGAATAAATGAGTTAATGATACATATTAAGGTTTCAGTATGCCTGCCAGCTCTCATCTCCCCATGCATCTTTGTAATTAGGTTGAGAGATCATATCAATTAGCTGTCCTAGTTATTACTGTTATTACTACTATTACAATTGAACATTTGTTAGGTGTTTATTCTATGAGGTACTGTACTAAGTACGTTACATGTCTTATTTGGTCTAATCACATAATGTTTTAAGACATTTAAGTGGGGATTGCTCCCCACTGTACAGATGAGGAAAACATGAAAGTAAGTTAAGAACAAAAGTTTATTCAGTCAAATGCATCAATTGGTAAGATAGTACATACTTTAATTAATTTTAAGAGGGTTGATTTATTTATTTTTGCATGGGGATTGAACCCAGGGGGATTCTACCTCCGAGCTACACCCCCAGCCCTATTTTTTATTCTTTATTTTGAAACAGGGTCTCACTAAATTGCAGAGGGCCTCACTAAGTAGCTGAGGTTGGCCTGCGATCCTCCTGTCTCAGCCTCCCAACTACTGGGATTACAAGCGTGCACCACCACACACGGCTAAAAAAGGGTTTATTTTTAAAGGGACTAATTACACTAGCATAAATAGAATACAGAGGGCCACAAAAGAGAGTATAGCTCACTCCAAGATCTCAGAAGTAGAGCTTTTATTACCTTAGTTTTAACTAGTTGAAGGGAGAGAGCAATTAAGGGAGCCTGGCATGAGAGAGGCATGCCAAATCCATCTTGAAAAGAATAGTGACCCTTGCTTAAGGGACACAGCCAGCCCTGGTGGGCCTTTCAAAGAAAACATCAGGATGATAAAACCTCTGAACTTACTCTGTTCCCTCCCATTGATCTGATGCTCAAGGCCTGCCCACTGGCTGAAACCATCAGAATCCAGAGGGCACCAGAGCCTGTGGGTATAGTCTATAACAGAACCTCTCCTAGAGCAGAAAGCAGGGTGGGAAAATATAAAGGGAAGATATGGACAGACAAGTAGAAGATATTTGTCATGTATATCAGTATTTATTGAGAATGTTCCACATGTCATGCACTCTCCTAGTCCTTACAGAGACTACAGCCTGCTTATCTCTCAGGAAGCTCACTGTTTTGGGATAATCATGGCTAGGGATGCTGTATGAGAAGGAGGAGTCTCCTAATCCAGCCATGGTAGGGCAGCAAGGAAGAAAAGGAAAGATCAGGAAAGTATTTCTGAGGTTAACACTATGAAACACACAGTTAATACTCCATGGAGCCCAAATACTAACCCCAATGGTCTAATTCTAAAACCTGGGCTGATCCACCACTGTATTTTCTGCCTTTACTCCCACATCACCTTCACAGGTAATGTGCAAAGACCACATCTAGCCTCTGCTGCATTTGTAGGACTAATGGCTTTCAAATGGATGCGCAAATATTTGCATACAAGGGAAGATCACACATCCATTTATTTTTATGAATGGATTTCCTCAAATCCCCACTTATACAAGTACAAATGTTCTTAGGGGTTATATAATGGGATGGAAAATACACCAAATTACTGCAATGGACCTGAGTTCAAATCCAAGTGTGCCATTTCCCAGCTTTGTAATCATGGGCTAATTAATGAGCAATGAAATACTCCCTTTCTTCTTCTTTTTTTTTTTTTTTTTTTTTGCGGTACCGGGGATTGAACGCAGGGGCGTTCTACCTCCATGCTACGCCCCCGGCCCTATTTTTTATACTTTATTTTGAAACTGGGTCTCACGAAGTTGCAGAGGGCCTCACTAAGTAGAGAGAAAGAGAGAGACAGGGAGAGAAAGAGCAAGAGAGCTGAGGCTGGCTGTGAACCCTGATCCTCCGGTCTCCACCTCCCAAAGTACTGGGATTACAAGCGTGCGCCACCATGCCCGGCTCCCTTTCTTCTTATCAATGGTCATTTTCCTAATACTTAGAGAACAGACTCTTGACACTGATCTCAGCTGACGAGAATGCTATCCACACCGTGCCGTGTTCCCGTTGTCATGGAGTAAGACTCCATTTCTGACTCAATGACAGAAACATCCCATTTGTTATGGTGCCAAACTAATGCTTATTAGTTTATCTCATTTGAACAAGGTGCTTGTTTGTTTTGAAACCAGGAAGCAAAATGCAGGTAATAAAAAAGCCCCAACTACTGCTGTTTTACATTTTTTACTGTATCCTCTGCCTGCAAAGTCAAAAGTGCATTAAAAAGTAATATTGTGCTGAGCTCAGACATATGCAAACGTCTCTAGATATCTTGTCTCAATAAAGTTTATAGAATGCATTCCCAAAGGTCTGACAACAAAACAGAATAAATCGCAAGGCTCATAAAAATATAATGCATGTCTTTTTTTTTTTTTTTTGCTTACATAAACACGAGCAGATACAAAGAGAAGGGAGTGTCTGGCGTAAGAGGTGGCCCTTTCTCACAATAGTCTCTTTTCTCTTTAATCCCAGCACAGAAGGAATTAGCCCTGGAAGACACACAGACATGGAGACATAAGGAAAGAGGGGAAAGAGGGAGGGTGCAAATGCACTGCAAATGCTGTGGAACTTCTAGGTATTCTTTGCATCATGCCATTCATTAAATAACCTGGTCAACTTCCTCTCCAACTTTTTTTTTTTTTTTGCGGTACCGGGGATTGAACCCAGGGGCATTCTACCTCCGCGCTACACCCCGGCCCTATTTTTTTATACTTTATTTTGAAACCGGGTCTCACGAAGTTGCGGAGGGCCTCACTAGGTAGAGAGAGAGAGAGAGAGAGAGAGAGAGAGAGAGAGAGAGAGACAGGAAGAAAGAGAGAGAAAGAGAGAGAGCTGAGGCTGGCCGCGAACCCGGATCCTCCAGTCTCCGCCTCCCAAAGTACTGGGATTACAAGCGTGCGCCACCATGCCCGGCCTCTCCAACTTTTTAACCAAGTTTTATTGATGACTTACTACATGTCAGATATGATGTTGACAACTCTGAATATGGAAAACACTAGACAGTCCTCAAGGAATTCTATCAATAAATATGCATGTGCAGAAAAACTAACCACAATTAAGTGCTGTAATAGAACTAGCATTTCTCCACAATCTCAACACTTAAATTACATATTCATAATAATGCCCAATCTTATAAGTCCCAATTTATTATTGCGTATAAAAATGACAGGGTCTAATGTATGAAACCTGATAGTTTATATTTTTTAAACACTTGTAATGTTCAAGCTCTGTTCAAAGCACTTTGCACTATTAACTTAGCAACAACCCTAAAGATTAGGTACTATTATTTTTCTAAATGTACATATGAGAAAACTAAAGCTAAAACAGGTTAAGTGATTTTCCCAATGCCATATGGCCTCTAAATGGCAGAGTAAACCTCGAAAATTCTGCTCAGCAACCGTATTCTTCGCCACTGTATACCACTGCTTCTCAGGCATGTGCTAAGCAACATTCCAAGTTGGTAGGTCATATTTTCTCCTGTCTTTACCAACATCTTAGCAGAGTTTGTAAGGCAGCTTTTCTTGTGGAGAACATTGTCATCCTCTATACTGAATGTCATGGGCCATTCTCCAAGACGGAAGGGAATCCTCATTCATTCACTTACCTACCTCCTTTTCCTGAGCAGGTTGGCTCCCAGACAGAATTCACACAGAGGCACAAATGTCATAGAACTTTATTACGTTAGTGATTTCACATCGTGTTTTATCAGGATCTCCCTGGATTAATATTGCCTTTCTCTGAAAGATCACATTACTTCCATCAAGCCCTACACTGAGTTTCCTGTAAGTACAGCCTCTGGGCTGGGGTGCAGACTCGCACAAGCATTGCCATCTCCTACCTGAAAGAATGCACATGCGGGAAGCCCCAGCCTCTGTTTCCCACAGGTTGAATCCCATTTCCAGGATTATAGATACTTCTAGACTGGAAGAAATATAGAACGGGAGATAAAAGAGTGTTTATCAATATTCTATGTGATAAAAGGGAATTATTGTGTGTTGGCAACTTCAAGGTATCAGATGTAAGCACTTTACCTGCATTTCCTTATTCAATATTGAGAATTACTTCAAGGGTATACTAGGCATACCCACTTGACAAATAAATGCATAAACTACTATTAAGAAAAGTAGAGAGACTTGCCCGATTCCACACAGCTCCTAGGTAACAGAGTTCTGTCAGACTTCAAGGCCTGTACTCGCTCCACAATTCTTGATAGCTAAGACCCAATTTAATTTGAGCCTAGTCTAATTTCTTCATATAAACTCCAGTGTGCAAGGCCTGAAACAAGTATAAGCACATTGCCATACTCTTCAGGTTAAGGCTCTGCGACCTGTCATGATCACCATGAGCAGAAGCTTCTGAGACTAATGTTCTGAAACTTCTTGGTGTAGGGAAGCAATGATGTGTTAGAAGATAGGCTTTGCTTTCTTCCCCTTCAAAAATGCCTCACTCAGAAAAAAAGGATTGTGTAGAGAGGCCTAATCCTCTCAGTGTGCAATTCTGTCTGCATTCCTCTCTTGTGTGTGGACTTCTAATAGAGCTCTGTGGGACCAGGAACGTAATGCATGCTGGGAAAATCAAAACCAGCACCTCAAAGCCCTCTCCACATGGATTCCTGGTGCCATGGAATACTTCTGATAACCCAGTAAACGGGGCCTTTCATTGGGGATGGTTATCATTTGTTACTGTTATGGTTAATTTCATGTGTCAAGCGGACATAAATTGGTAAAAGGGGGTATCAAGCAAAGGTAATGTGGCCAAGTCAATTCTTTTGACTCTGAAATAAATTGACAGGATCTTTCAGTTTCCTATAGGAAGGGATGGGAAAAAGAAAGGAATGGCATTTAATGTGTCTGCTTCAGACTCCATCCCATCTCAGGCTGGAAGCCATGTATTTCTATAAGCTGGAAGACTTGACAGGAGCTCACAGACACACGGTCATGATCAGCAGTAATGAAACCGGTACAATAGAGGAGAGTGTGATTTTTCATGAGTTTTAATTTCCATATTCTACATGATTCCCAGGCTCCTGGAGATATTTAAGGTTGAATTATAGAATCGTTGTGAAATTCTCAACAGGCTGGTTGGGGCTGTCTTGACAACTGTGTGGCCGATGAGATACCCTGACATAATTTAGTTTTTAGGGCTTTTAGCACTTGTTCTAGATAGGCAAATGCACACATGATTTAACTGGTTGTAGACATCCTAGTGAATATTCCTACATACAGAGACAGAGTCAGAAAAAAAGGGCGCTATTAGAAAGAAGTTTCACTGAAGGGAAAGAGAAAGGAAAAGTTGTTTCCCGCCTACTATGTGTCAAATAGTGCAGGGTGATAGAACAGACTTTGGCATCAATTAGACCTGAGCGCAAATGCCAGCTACAACTGTTCCCAATTATATGGGTCCAGAACTCAAAGTTGATAAGCCTTAAAAATATATTTGTGTCTTAAGTTTATTTTGCAATAGATTTTGAAAAAGAAAAAAATGTAGTGTGATGAACACGAGGAAAAGATCAAGAAATGGGCATTCTATTCTTTTCTATATATGTAATTTAATTTAATTTATTTCTTAAAAGTACTGATAGATGACTTCAGCTCCATTTATAAAAGAAAAAAATAACAAGATTCCTTAGGACATTTGACTAATTTGTCCCAGCCTAGGATAATAAGACTCTTTTTATTGTTTAGACAGGATCACTCCTGAGGTGTGTAGAAGCTCCAGGAAAATAATTTTTTTGAGTAATCCTTACTATACACATATTTTAATCACCCCAAATTGGTGCACCCACATGATTCCAGCAGCCTCACCTCTTGAAATCTCACTTAGTTAATAATACCTTGTTAGAGCCCGGAGTGATGGTGCACACCTATAATCCCAGTACTCAGGAGGCTGAGATAGGAGGATCACAGGTTCAAGGACAGCCTCAGCAAAGCAGTGAGACTCTCAGCAACCCTTTTTTAAAACAAAAAATAAGAAAGGCTGGGGGGATATCTCAGAGGAAGAATGCCCCTGGGTTCAATCACTAGTACCACACACACACACAAAAAGCCATTTTCCAGAAATGAAGAAAGAGGGGAAACTTTTCTAATTTTACCAGCATCCCAGTGAATTATTCTCCCCATTGTGCATATAAGAAATCTAAGGTTATATCACCTTATGCAGCAGAACTTGGACTATACCCCATGTCTTGACTTCCAACTCCTAGACCACCACATCCTCTGATACCATTTAGACTGGAATCCAAGAGGAATTACTTTCCAACCGTGAGGCTTTATTTCTTTATAGGTTTTAATTGAATTCAATGTTTGGTTGGTTAAATGGATCAACTGAACCTTCATTAGACTTCTTATGGGGGCAGGGTTGGGGAGTAAAGAAAGTGAGTAACATAAAATGATGTGCTTATGTTACCAGAATTGGAGTGTCAGTCAAGGGAAATAATTCCCTGTGTTAACTGAGTACACATTCTTGCCTTTGAACAAGTCTTGGGACTCATAAGCCTCAAAATCTTCAGCAGTTCTACTAGAGGAAGGCTATGAGCAGAGATCCATACTGGGTCAGGGTCACAGCTGGGTTCCAACTCCATCTTTTCTGAGCTTCCATTTCTTCATTAGCAAGGTGGAAACATAGTTGTTATGGAAGGTTCTTTTTCAAGCAAGGTAATTTAAATAGCTAGCATAGAATAATAAAGGGTAATTGTTAATAATGGCCAAAGTAAGGGAGATGACTTCCTTGCCTTCTTCATTAAGCCATTGTGAAGATGAAGCATGGCAGTAATAGTTAGACATGTTCTAAAAATGTTGAACACCTGTAGTAGTTCAAGGTGTTCTGTCCTTATATTTTTTCACAACTTCCCGAAACAGCTAGAGAAGGTCCTTCCTTTCCTTAACATGATGCCTGCCAACTTATGGCAGAACCAGCATCATTGACATAGAGTTAAACAAAAAATAGAAAGTGTCAGTGGTCAAATAAAATTGGAGTATCAATACGTATGTTAGCACATTGAAAATTACAAAATGAAAATCTTTCCAGTAAAGAAACATTTAGGTGAGTTTGACTAAGATCCCAATTTAATTAAGCCATAGAACCCCATGTTTATAACTTTTATGTGTCAAAGGGACTCTGTTTACTTAAATGGCTAGACTTGGTCCTACGTCCCACCAGCACCACACTGGTTTTGAATGAATATTCAATAAAATGTAAACATGTTGTTTTCCTAGTTTTTATTTTTAAAGAATCAAGGTAAAATCATAATGATTGCTTTTTAAGTGGGGAAGAAGCAAGTAATTGTCCTTCCTTAAGTAGTCTTTTTACACACTGACAGCACAACAACATAGGAAATGTGTCTTATAAAGGCCAAGAAGAATATGTAAAAGCCACTGGGGTTGACACCTGTTATCACAAGAATACCTCAGAAGTGACTGGCTAGGCCAATGTCCTCTTCTTCCTCACAGCCAGTGGGGGAGATAGAAAAGACTAAGAAAGAAGGAAATGTACCAGACCTTGGGGATTTCTGCTAAACTGTCACAAAATCATGATATTTCTGTTAAGTTTTTATATGGAATGTGTGCATATTATAAAACATGCGTGTAATTGTTTAAACATTTCCTCAGCATAACCACAACAACACCTCTAGTTAACCTGTGTGTTTCTTCCTGGTTAATGCAGAATCAGAAAGGAAAAGAGAAAGGAAAACAGAAAAAAAGGAATGAAAGAAAAAGAAGGGGAAGACAAGAAAAAGTATTGATTTTTAGTCCAAGTGAAAAGAGCCCTCAGAGGAACTGAGGAGGAGGACTGTGATGGCCAATCTCAAGTCCTTTGAAAGTTTTACAAATGGTAGCTGGGTGTGGTGACACATGCCTATAATCCTAGTATTTGGGAGACTGAGACAGGAATATCACAGGTCCGAGACCAGCCTCAGCAATTTAGAGAGACTCTCAACTCTCAGCAACCTAACAAGACCCTGTTTCAAAACAAAAAATAAAAATAAATAAGGTCTGGGGGAATATAGCTCAGAGGTAGAATGACTCTGGTTTCAATCCCCAGCACAAAAAGAAAAAATAAAAGTTTTACAAATGGTAGCCGGGTGTGATGGTTCATGCCTGTAATCCTGGTACTTGGGAGGCTGAGACAAGAGGATCACAGGTTTGAGGCCAGCCTTAGCAATTTAGCAAAGCTCTCATCAATTTAGTGAGATGCTGTTTCAAAATAAAAAAATAAAATAGGGATTGGGGTATAGCTCAGAGTTAGAATGCCCGTTGGTTCAATCTCTAGTACCAAAAAAAAAAAAGTTTTACATACATTCTCCTTCCTCGCCAGCCACCCACTTTGGGCCTTTCCTTCTCAATTAACTTAGTGACAGCTCTACAAAAGAGTCATACTTTGGACCATAACTCCTGTTTTATGTTGTTGTTTGTTTTGTTTTGGGTGCTAGGGATTGAATCCAGGGACATTCTACTTCAAAGCTATACCCCAAGATGTTTTATTTATTTATTTTTTAATTTTCAAATAGGGTATCACTAAGTTGCTGAGGCTGACCTCAAACCTGTGATCCTCCTATCTCAGCCTCCCAAGTACTGGGATTACAGGTGTGTACCACCTGGCCTGGCTAAGTCTGGGCTAGAATCTCAAGTTTTCTGAATGTTGTACATACTTTAGAGATCCTTCAAAGGATGTTACTAAATTTAGATTAACATCAAATATTTTTTGAAAAACTTAAAAAATAATTACAGTAGTACTGGAAGAGATTTTAAGATTTTACATTGGACAGATAAGATATTTGAATCCTGGTAATACATCTACTAGCTGGACCAGGACCTCATACTTTGGTACTGAGCCAGTTATGAGACATAGGCATTTACCAGAGCCCATCTCTGGGCCACTGACAAGTATAAACACTTTATAAACATTTTCTGCTCTCTCTGACTCCTAGACTGTCATTTCTCATACCCATATACAACACTAAATAAAAGGCAAATGTTAGCAGATAACACCATGAAAAACAAGAAATAGAATGGGAAAGCTTAGCACTTCTAAATTCTCATTAGTTAGAGAAAATGCAATGTATGTTATATTTTTCCATGGAGGAGCCAACTCAAATATTAACACATGAACTTTTTGTTCCTGTCAAAATGAGGTAGAATTATTAACTTGAGTAGCAATATATTAATCTTGTATTTTTAAAGATATTATATTGTATAATTGTGTACCATTTCCCAAAACAAACTAAAGCAAGACAAAATTATTGTTTATCTTAGTTTGAGAGGGTAGCTAGTTTTCCACTTTAGGGTAAATGAGCTATCTTAAAGTATATCTAAGAATATAATCCCTAATGTAGTCAGAAACAACACCCTATTTTTGGCCTCTGCATCTACCTCAGTTATAGCTAACTCTAATTTTGCCCTTTATCCCCTTTAATCCATATTGCCTTCATTAAAGGCTTGTGATAAGGGTATGTTGTAAGAGCAAACGGGGAACCTTGTGGGAAAAGTGAAAGTAATTTTAAGGTAAAAGGCTTCTGGAATAGTTTGAAAGTGATAAATGTGAGCCAATGATAACAATCACCTTAGATCTAGAAGTTAAGGCACAAAATTAAGAAAGGGACTTCTGAATTATTGGCCTGAACTATGGACAGGAGCTGCTGCAGAGGCATCGGTAGGCATGCCGGGGCTCCTCCCCATCAGTGATGTGCACGTGGTTATACTCTGGGAAAGCACACAGACGCTCATATGCCCATGGAATAGAGCTGCATGGGGAAGGCTCAGCAAGAGAGGGGCATAGCAGGTGCATGAGGCCTTGCTGACATGCATGGCTCAGGCCTTGCTTTCTGGATCTCATGGCAAATGAAATTGATCTAACATACTTTTGCATGTCTCTCAAGGTCTACATGACTTCAATGATTTGCAAAGCCACACCTCCATTGAGAAGAAGCCAACAGAGTGAACTGACCTCATTCCCAGGCCCAGGTGTCATTTGCCCCATAGGTCTTCTCTGTCTGCTGGTGGCAAATCTTGTCAGTTTTCATTTATCTAATAGGTCTTTATTTTCTGCCTTCTTTCAAAAAAGATACAGTTGTTGTTGTTGTTTTTGGATATTTTTTGTTAGTCTTTCTCCCCAGTATTATGCCTCAAACATAGTTTATATATATTGCAGAAACTCTGGACTTTGTTATGTTTCTTTGAATATGTTTATTTGAAGTATAATTATTTATGTGATAGACAATTGACTGAACTCAAATTCTAATCTTTGGCCTCTCTCTGGTATGCATCAACTGCAGTCTCTGTTTGTTTCTTTTACTCTTTGGGATGCTTACATCTACCCTGTCCCTGCATAGTTCAAAGGTCAGTCAGAGATTTGGGCAGAGTTTATGTGTTGAACTTAGCATTCTCCATCATAGGCCTTCTCTTTTCTTGGAGTTTTCTCTTGTGCTATTTGAACGACTGTCATCACCATAACCATTCTCCACCGGTTCTCCAAACCTTTAAGACACATTGTTTTCCAAATGAACTCTATCATACTCTACTTAGGTTGGTGCCAATGGGGGACTGTCCTTTGGCAAAGGTGGCTCAAGAATATAAAATATCCTCCTGCCATTTCTTACTTGTGTTGTTCTCATATACCTTTAGGATTTTTTTTTTTTTTTGGCCAGGGTTTATACCTAGTAATACTGGTCTGATTGGAGCTAGTTCTTGATTGTCAGCAGTTGGAACTTCTCTGCCAGTGTTTTAATGTGCATGCTTCTTCCTAGATACATGTTAAGATTCCCGTCTAGCGAACCCTTTAAAGTAGAATAAACATTTACAAAGAATAAATGAAAAAAACAAGAGCATCTTGAGTAGAGGGGGCAGGGGTGCTTTTAATCATCATGGGGCTAGAGGAATGTGTATATGTGAATGGCCATGGATCACTACAGCAGGATGAGAAGATCAGGGGTCTGCAGGCAGCAAAGACAACATGGTTACAGCTGGGCTTCCTGTGGTGCTGAGTGGCCCGAGGGTGAAGTATGATGAGAGGTTTGGAAGATGAGGGTCATTACAGAGGCAGGGTTCCAGATTGTGCAGAGAATTTATATTCATCCTAAGGAGTTATACTTAAACTCACAAACTCATTGATGAGCTTAAAGCTTAGAAGCAATACGATCTTGTGGGCATTTTGGTAACTTCAATTTGAGAGTTGCACAGAAAGAGAAAGACCAAAAGCAACGAGGTATGTCTCTCCAAAAAACAACACAAATTGATTAGTTCTAGTGTAGATATTGATAATGTGCTATGAGATCTTAAAGGATAGAGATATTAAATCTAACCCAAAAATTCAGGAAATAAAATCCATAATAAAGATAGTAGTCCATCTAGAATTGAATTGTGTGTTGCTGTGGACTGGATTGTGTCCTCCAAAAATTCATGGGTTGAAGCTATATCCCGCAAAGTGACTGTGCTGGGGGACATAGCATTTAAGGAAGGAAATAGTGTAACTGAGGTCATAAGGTGGGGTGCTAAGGCAATAGGACTAGTGTCCTTATAAAAAAGACACAGGGTGTGTGCACACAGAGAAAAAGGCCATATGAGGACATGAGAGAGTGGCCATCTGAAAGCCAAAGAGAGAGGACTTTGGAGAAACCAACCCCGGCAACATTTTGACCCTGGACCTCCAGCCTCCACAACTGTAAATAATCAAATTTCTGTTGATTCAGCCACTCAATCGCTGATATTTTGCGATAACAGTCTTAGAACAATAATGCACATGGCTAGATGTTAATTTTTAGCCATCTATTTATCCAAATCATTCCATTCATCCAATAATACTTTACTGAGGATCAATTATTTTCAGTTATTTGATATAAACTGTGTTACATGCTGGGGCACATAACTGAAAAAGACATAATAGCTAACATACATAAAATTTTCTTTTTCCCTCCCTCATTCTCCTTCGAGCTTTCCTTTCTCATTTCTCTTCTTCCTCTTCACACTCTCAGTGACTACAATAGTGGTATTTGTGCCATTCCTGCAGTGATAGTAATCATTAGTACTGGTCAGGAGCCTCAGCCACGTGGAGGAAACCTATTTTAATTACCCCCAACCTGCAGTTCCCAATAGATGCCTCAGTCTGTACATCTGTTAGCTGTAAGAAAATGATCAAAGTTAACTGTTGAAATAACAACTCACAGGATGATAGTACAATGTCAAAGCAGTGTCATTGTGTGCTTCTTTTCATAAGGGCTATGCATTCAGGATGTTTATGAGCATTGATAATCACTCGCCATTTCTACCATGGTCACTGCTGGCAGTCTTAACCCAATACCCCAGAAAAGACAACTAGCTGTGCAAGTTGGGTTTTTGTTGGTGTTTGTGTGTGTGTGTGTGTGTGTGTGTGTGTGTGTGACAGATATCAGAGAAAAACAACCTAGAGGAGGAAAGATTTATCTTGGCTCATGCTTTCAGAGGTTTCAATCCATGGGTGGCTGGCTCCAAGGCAGAAACATCACAGTAGAATGGCATGGTGGAGGGAAGCTGATAGAAGGCATAGTCACAGAAAATCAGAGAAACAGAGAGAAAAAAATGGCCCAGCAATGAGAAATACCCTTCCAGGTCATGCTTCCAGTGACCTACTTCCACCAACCAGGCCCACCACCTATAGTTTCCAGCACCTCCCAGTAGTTCAGTCACCTATCAGTGAGACGACCCACTGATGAGGTCAGGGTCTCATGAGCCAATCCCTTCCCTGAAGCACCACCGCTGAACACTGCTGCATTGGACGCCAACCTTCCACATGTGAGTCTTTGGGGGATGGCCTATATCCAAACCGTAGCACTAGCCAATAATAGCATTTCTTTATCCCAGCCTCTGCCTGTCTTATCGACTAGGGTGTTCTCAGGGTGTATGTATCCCTCCATTGGTGTTACTTAAATACATTTGGAAAATTTGGGTATCCTTTTCTTTGTAGTGATTTACCCTAAGGGAATGTAGCGAGGGGATCAGATCACCCAGCCAGGAATTCTTTGATAAATAACCCATTTCAGGGTGGTAGCCTATTGCAATGTTGAAGAAATGGATTTTGTAATTAGGTAGATCTGGCTTACACATCTACTGGTCTTACAGATACAGTACTGCATTCACTCTTTTGAGCATTGATTTTTCTCATGTATAGAATGAGGATTAATGACATAGCATTCGTAAAGTACAATGCATAGCACGTGGTAGGTGATTCAAAATTATTAGTGCTCTTTTTTCTGCTTACCTATAAGGGATGTCACCAGGTTTCGAGCAGATCCTGTGTTTGAATTTGCTTGAATTATGACATGATTAGCTTAAGGGAACTTTCTCACCTGTCTGATCAGCAAAAAGACCCAGGGGGTTGAGGAGGTTGCTCCATTCAGCAACATATGTCGTGTTCCTTATAAAGGCACCAACCCCTTGAAGGCACCTCAAACCTCATTCTCTCCCAGAGAATTTGATATTCATGCTGCTACATCAAAAGGTTGGGGCAGCTATTATGTATTAAAATGTGTCATTTTAAATTGCTTTTTTTGCTAGCACTAGCAATATAGATATTGAAATTTCTTCAGAAAATGCTTATCTCATCAAGACTAAAATTATAGTATATGAAATACTAATTACAGTATTATGAAGAAGGTTGAACTTTTCTGTGACATTCCGTCTATTAGGAGAATACTAATTTTCTTTCTTTCTTAAGGCAGATGCAACCGCCCATTGCAGGAACTATAACCCCCTATCACTTCCTCTACCCGCCAGTGCCCTGTTCACAGAATGGCAGGATAAGAGTTCTAACTCCTAGTCATGGTCCATCACATTCACCTTTCCATTTGCTTCCAAAGGAGTACCAGAAACTGAAGTCAAATGTGCCCCAGATTGAATTCTAATGCAGTGGCAAATACAGAAGACAAGAGCTCTAATCATTAGTCACACATTGGTTAGATATTTATGTGGATCCATTCATAAAAATGTCTCTCAAATGATTTAATAATTGACACACACTTGTAGCTTTTCCTGCACATAGTACAAGCTCACTAAATATAGCTGTTGTTATTATTTTATCATTAATATAATCTTACATAATCCTCATGATTACCTAAGACATGTCTTTTATCTCTATTTGCCACTACAAATGACCTGTCCATGGTCAGACAGCTAGCATCCTGAGGAGGTAAACCTTGAGTTAGGATCCTGGGGTCACAATTTTTATTTAGATATTCATTCATTTAACCAGTATTGAGTGCCTGCTATGCACCATATATGAAGATAAATAAAACTTGGAGCCATTTCTTGTTCAGTTCCTTATCCAAAAGAAAAGATGGACCATCAGCCATCCATCATGATGTCATTTGGTCAAACCCATACTGGGGCAGACCAGAGTGTAGCCACAGCTCTCCTGCTACCCTGCTTCCCAGGATGGGTGAGGACCAACTGATACAGGAGCCCTTTCCTCTTTAGATTCGGTCATTTTATGGTCTGGACCCATTTCATTGTCAGAAAAACAAGGATATTGAAATGGTTGATATATGTGACCCTCCTTAGATCAAATGTTTCCATTTAAACAAAGAGATGCATGTCTAGTGCAGTACTTTTTCATAGTTGTTCTGAAAACTTTGAGATATCTTAAAAATTGAAGTATAGGGGGCTGACTTACCATTGCTTTTTTCCCCATCATTATGCACACAGATAATGATGGTTCTTGTATGGAACACTGAGTAAAGGGACAGGCTCCACCTCCCTAGCATCCTTGAAAATTGACAAAGTCAATGTCTTGGCACACCAGTAGCCCATTCCAGGCACACCAATGTGGCCACTGGACCCCAATTAGAGAATATTGGATAAAAGGATAATTGGACAGAAAAACATAGTCCTGGAGACAACATAACCAGGTGGTTGAGAGCACTAAGAGCTTTGTATCAGACAGATATGGGAACCAATACCAGCTCTAACGCTTACCATTGAGTGAACACAGGTAAGTTACTAACTTTTCTGGTGCTCAGCTTCTTCACGTCTACAAAGGTACTAATTTATTTCACAAAGCCAACATGAGGCAGAGTGAGTTGCATGAGTGAGCCTAGCACATGGTAATTGCTCAGTAAATGGTAGTTTCCTTTACCATTCTTCTCTACCTGACGTAAGCATGGTCAAACACCTTCTCAGACCACTTCCAAGCTGTCACTTTATTTTTATTTATAGCAGTATTGTTATTTTTGAGTACTTAGTTTTCTTCAGATTTTCTAAAAATCTAAATCATCAGTAAGGGAGAAACTACCCTGGCATGTACCTATGATGAGTAATAATTGGAAATATCATGTTTTCAATCCAATAACTTTTACCAATTTCCCCCTGCAAGTTTCAAGTTAAATAAATCTGTGGGAGATTTATTTAAACCTGAAAATGCTCAATGGCCTATCCATCCGTTGCCTCGGTGCACATAATCCATGGCTCATGGACTGTGAACAGGCTGAAATAAACCCTACTTTAATGACCAAGTTTTATAGCAATCTATTTTTTACTTCTTAAACATGGAACATTTTTGTTTTAATTTTTCCGAATTCAATTTTATTATCATGAAATTGCTAGAGGAACATGATTTAAGAAGTTAGATAGTACCAAGAGAGTAAAAAATTTAAAAAAATGTTATACCTCCTCTCAACTCTTCCCCAACTTTTGGACTTGTATGTGTTCAAGACATCTACCTGTTGGTTTGTTTTCACTAGTACTGATCTTTATAGGTTAAATAAATTTCTTATAATCTGGGGGTGGAGGAATATGCCTCTAATTCTGGGGTTTAGGAGGCTAAGACAGGAAGATCAGAGGTTTGAGGTCAGTGTATAGTATCTTAGTGAGAACCTGTTTCAAAACTAAAAATAAAAAGGGCTGGGGTGTAGTCAGAGGCAGATGCCTCTGGGTTCAATACCCAGTACTAATAAATAAACAAATAAGTATGTAAATAAATAATTTGCTTATATTACCATTTATTGATTTATCAATTTTAGATTTGTTTTGACTTATTCTCTCTACTGACAAAGGAACAAAATGAACAAGGGAGGAAATTTATTTTATTCACGTTAGGAAGAGCACCCCAGATCCGAAGGCCGGAGGGTTTTCTCAGGAGGGTCCCCTTCACTTTTGTAGGGAGGGATACATAAATTCAAGTGAGTTGATTTATGGTTGGGATTGTGTTTGCAATCAGCAGAAGTCTGGGTCAGTCAGTTCAACTATCTGGTAGGTACATGCCAAAGGTCTATCTATATATCTAGCAGGTATCTAATCTTGGTTATTTATTTTTTTATTTATTTTTGCAGTACCAGGGATTGAACCCACAGCCGTTCTACCTCCAAGCTACACCCCCAACTCTATTTTTTATCCTGTATTTTGAAACCGGTTTTCACGAAGTTGCGGAGGGCCTCACTAAGTAGCTGAGGCTGGCCTCGAACCCCGATGCTCCGGTCTCCGCCTCCCAAGTACTGGGATTACAAGAGTGGGCCACCACGCCCGGCTTCTAATCTTGGTTAAAAACTTGTTTGTTGGATGTTAGATTTACTCAAGTGATTTTATTTTCTTATTTCCCATGTTGACTTTTCAAATTCTTTAGTTCAATTTTGGGAAGAATTTTTGGAATCTTATCTTCAAAGTCATCTAATATTTTAATTGAAGCAATCAAGCAATCATAATTTTAATTTTATAAAACTTATTATTTTCCTCCAGCTATACCTTTTTGTAATATCTAGTACCTATTTCAAGAATTCAATCTTGTCTTTTATCTCTCTGAGCATGTTAATTGTAATTTTAGCTGAAATTTTCCTGTTTCTGTTTCCTTGGGGTTATATTCTCTCTCTTCCCTCATATATTTCTCTCTCTCTCTCTCTCTCTCTCTCTCTCTTATCCTTTCTCCTCAAATTGAAGGCATTCCCTCATTAGATGCTAATTTACATTTAAATGTTCCACAGGAAAACAGCAGGTGATCCCCTGGGAGGGGGGAAGGAATGAAGAAGACCTGGTCTTGACTCCTGAGCTTCACTCCAGAGAAATGAGATGTAGAACAGCTTTTGGTTTTGGTTTTTTTCTTCCTTTTTGTATGTTTTTGTTTTTTTGTTCCTCCCCCACTGCCTATTGGAAAACCTCCATATGTCACTATCTGTGAATTTTATCCCTGGGCTCTCTCCTTATTTTTCCCAGAGAGGAATTCTCCATCCTCTAGATTTGGAGATCCACACCTTACTCTTTTTAGCTGGAAGCAGGGGAAGGAAGGGAGCTGGGTGCTCTCCCATATCAAAAGAAATGCAGGCTTTGACCTTGTCTCCCTATGTATTTGGCCCCACACCTTACCTCCATCCTGCCCTGTGCCTGGTGTGTTCAAGTCTAGAGCTTCCAAAGTTTACTTCCCTAGAGTATAAACCTGGAGGTAGGAGAATACAGACAGGGCAAAGGATAGGAAATAATCCCTATCCACAGGAGTTCAGAGGACAGAGTGGCTATACAGAACACCTGTTTTGCCCACAGATTTTAACCAACCTCCCTTATTCCCATCCCTCTCTGCTCTGACACCTTCCTGCATGCTTAGTTGCAGGTCTTTCCTGGTATCCTGGGGAAGATGCTCTGGTTCCTTGTTGGTATATCTTTCTCCAAGTTTCAAGGTTTACAATGACCTCTTGCCCTGCTGTTCCATTTATTCCTCTCTTATCATCTTCCAAATTTCAGAAATTCTGTTGAAATCTCTTGTCTTCTCCAGTCTCCTCTTTATTCTCTTTGTAATGTTGCTTTTAGAACTACTAAAAAATTCCTTTAATTTTATTTTAATGGAGTGTGGGAAGAGAAAATAAATGTGTACAGTCATGCTATTCTTTTATAACTGAACTCAAATATGACATTTATTATCTACTTATTTTTGCTTTTCCATTCTTTAAGATATATTTAATAGTCATCGAATGACTGCTGTAATAATAAAATTATAAGAACAACATTAATAACTTTTATTCTTGAAGTAATACAGTATTTTAGAATTTTAAAAGCTCTTTAGTATTTAATCCTCTATGTGGAGTTTTTATCCCCATATTACATAATATAACTGAAGTTAATGGAGTATAAATATTATGTCACGGCCACGTAGATAGTTGAACCCAAAATCTCTGACCTTACTGTGGTAGTGTTTTCAGGACATTATAAAGTTATTTTGCTAAACATCTGAGTGAGGTAATAAGTATGATTGAGACCTAATTTTTGCCCTCAAGGAGCTCTCAATCTAAGGGGAAGAAAATTATATGATATTTTCATTTTAATATAATAGGAACAAAATAAGTCTTTCACTATTAATAGCCCGTGTTTCCAAGATGCTTAGAGGATGCGAGAGAAATGTAATCCAAGAAATCATAAACAAGATTAAGATAAAAGCAAAGGAAGTTTTATGTGGGTGCAAAATTGATTAGCAAAATGCATATTTAATTTGAAAGAGTGCTCTGTTGAGGGAAGGTGGGCTTGGGTTTTCATATCAAGGAAAATTGGGTACATGTAGCTTAGCATTCTTGGAGGAAAAAAGAAGGATTATAGCAACTCCAGCATCTAGGTGTGGTGGTAAGTTTTATAAGTCTTGGAATGTGCAGGTCAGGTGGCCAACTGGACACTGTGGTCTTTCTCAAATCTTGCGAGGTATTGACAGATTTCAGGAAAGTGTTCCTTCTGGCAGATTCAGTTCCAACATGATGTCTGTGTGACAATCTGACCCCTGTCAGCAAATCTCTAAGGCTATGAAAAGCCATTTTGATCTTTATCAGAAGGAAGATTGGTTCTACTGAGAAAGAACTAAGAAAGTGGAAATTTGAGTTTAGACCATGAAGGAAGGCATAATTTCTATAGTCATATGGCACGAAGGGCTTTCCTGGGTGGGAGGAAAGAATGAAGATGTTCATGCTGAGGGGAATCCCTGCATGTCACCAGAACAGGTGAGCTGGTTGTCTATTGTAGAATGAGTGCACAGAAGGGGTTAGAAAGGTACTTTGGAGCCATATCACAGAAGTCATGAATGTCTTGCTAAGGAATTTAGTACTACTTGATTTTATAAAATGAAGCTAAATAGAGTGCTATGATAATATGATTGGCTTTTTTCCTGCCATTTTTTTCAAGTAATTCAATGATTTCTCCACATACATTTGCTTTTACTCAGTAAGAACTAGAAGTCTTATCTCTGAAGTTGCCTCCTTGAACTTAGAGCTGTGAGCAATGTGAATAGGATTCAGGGATGGGAGAGGTTTTACCGCCTACTAAGTCCATCACCTTCCCACACAGGTGCAGATTTCACAGGTTAAAAAAAAAAAAAACCTGAGTCCCAGAAAGGTTGCAAATTGTCATTCCTTTCTTATATGTGGCAATGCATAATTCTTGCTTTTGCCCACAAAACAACAACAATAATGGAATACAACTTTTACTTTCCAACCACTAGGATTAGGCTTCTGATAAATGCCATGAAAGGACGATCATATTTCAAGAACTTAAGATATTATGGAAAATAAAGACTTAGAGGGAAGGAGATCAGGTAAAAACCTATGAAAGGCTTTATTTTTATGTTTAGGAAAATAAAACAGTAATGACAGAACACTCAATATACATAGCACTAATGATATTTCATGCATCCTAAATGAGGAATAATGGGCTCTGTGCATTAATTTTCATTAGCTACTTAAGAGTATCCAGGGCCTTGCTCCCCTGCAGTTTCTAGGATAACCTTGTAGATTTGTTTATGGGCATGATCCAGAACAGGAAGTATTTGTTTCTGTGTCTTTCCTCTACCCACATGTCAATGTCTTTCTATTTTGACTAGAATATTCTAATTGTTTCTCATGATTCCAAAACCCCTAGGAACTATGGATCCTTCAGATGAAAAAAGTGCTGTGTGACCGGTAAATTGCTGTGATACTTCAGAAAACCAGGGCTGGGTGCATGCAGAGCGCATGTACTGAGAAGTTCGGGTCCATGCTTTGGTGCTTAGCCTTGAGGCTGCCTCCCAGCACAGCCGCTTCTGCTTCTATTAGCTCTTTCAAGTCATTAATACAAAAAATAAACAAACAAAACCACTCCTGCTTCTGCTCCATGTGGGCTTCCTTGGATGTTTCCAACCCTTATTTTACTGTCTTCTTATTACCCCAAAGAATAGGTTCAGTATATTCCCAAGTAGCATACTAAAACTCATATGTTTGTTGTAAAGGTGTATGAAAGAAAACCCTTCACTGAAAATCTCCACAGAGGAAAAGTTACCATTGGGTAAGATATTCCAGTCTCAATTTTCTACAACTTCCCAACTCAAATACTCTGGAACACTGGGACAGACTCCTAGTGCTTTATTTTCTTGCAAAACATTTACCCCATCCCTTTCAGCAAACCAAGGTCAGGCTTGGAAGACAAAAGCCATGGAAATTCTTTCAATATCCAGAGGTGAGAAGCTTCTCCAGCTTATTGAGGTTGGAGGCACATGCTTAGTGCAAAAGAGACAGAGGGCCCAAGGAAAGTGGCCACGGAGCTCATCTCTCTAGGGTTGACTTTTACCCTGGTTCTCTGAGGAACAACACATTACATCACTGACCCAGAAAAAAATGACATCTACATCTCCAGAATCTTGGAAGGAAATAGCACATGTTGGCCCTTGGTAAATATGTATGGAGGAGATGTTAGAACACCTGTATTTTGCTGATTCTGAAGAAAGAAAAAGCAACCAAGAGTGGTATTATCTATTCAGGCATTAGATGAGAAATAAGACGCAAGGAATTTTGAGGGGAAGAGAATTATAATTTAGGGGCACATCTCTTCCTACTTATGTTCTTCCCTAGCACATACCTGTGTTTTGAACACAGATCATCAAAACTAAGTTTTGTTGTTGTTGTTGGTTTTGAAGTTATTTCAAATCTGTGGTCTCACTAAATCTAACTATAGGCCTTTGAGTAAGATACTACTAACTACTATTCCCTTTATGCAGCTGGAGGAATTGGGGTCCAAAGAAGGAATGGCACACGTGCAATTGAGTAGACACATTGCTGACATGCCCATGTACATTCATGCGAGCATACGTGCACCCAACAAGCCCAGTGTTCTGCCATCTCAACAGTAAAATATAGTCACAACATAAGGCATGGGGTCACTAATCAGAGTAAACAACAAACTGATGCTAAACTGTCTTGAGACACCTCCACAGAATGTGAGATAGAGGGTCTCAAAAAGGTACAAACAAGGATCTTGAGAAATAACCAATAATCCCTTCTATTTGCTATAGTTTCCATCTTGTAGATTTTACCTGTATTTTTGAGGTGTAATTTTCATAGAGTGAAACGCACAGAACTTCAATGCATATTCCAATAGTTTCTAGCAAATTCACCCATGCATGTAACCTCCAGCCCTGTCAGGACAGGGCATTTGCATCACACCAAAAAGTTTTCTTTGCCCCTTGCTAGTCAACACTACCAACTCAAAGAATTCCCTTTAAGTGACTCTGTAATTACAAAGAGCCAAGATAACAATTTTCATGATTGTTTATAGCAGGTAGACAATTCCAGAAAATTTATCTTCAGTTTCTGAAAGCAAACCATAAATGTTACCTCAATCTTTTATTTTTAGACAAATTTCCTGTAATACATTTACTCTAAAGATATTAGTAACTTACCCATAATTATTTCTCTATCTAGCTAAGTATAATGCCTAGATGGAAAATTTACAGTATGGTTTCATAGGAGAGATATCTACTACATGTGCTTACTAAACATGCTATTTATGTAAAGAGCTATCTTATCCACATTGAATCTCACTGTGTAAATATGTGATACATTATAAGTTGCGCTTTTGCTACTGATGGGTTTGTTAAATTTTTAAAATTATTATTAGGTTGATTTGGAGTTAACCCTTTGTTATACTGAACCTATTTTTTCAATGACATTTTCAGAAACCTTCTAGCAGAAATAGTGGATAAAACTCTTCTAGACAGGTGTAGTGCTGCACACTTGTAATTCCAGTACTTTGGTGGCTGAGACAGGAGGATTGCAGTTTTGCAGCCAGCCTAAACAATTTAGTGAGGCCCTCCACAACTTAGTGAGATTCTACTTCAAGATAAAAAAATATAAAATTGGGCTGGGAGTATAGCTCAGAGGTAGAATGCCCCTGGGTTCAATCCTCAGTACCACAAAAAAGAAAAAAAAATTGTTCTGTGATCAAAGACTGACTACCACTTTGAGATAGATTTGCTTCATAGAAAAAATTCCTTAAGTATTAGAATCAATAAATGCATTCTTATTGAAAATATTTTTCTTGAGTATTACTCTTCAACAGTAGTTGTTCAGATAGATATCTAAATTTTGGAATGTATTTAACAGATGATCAAACTTAAATTCTGAAATATTTAATTCCATTTTCTTTCTCTACTTTTCGTCTCATTATGGAGGTATTTTATATGTGTGATAAAAGATGAAAAAGTATATATGGGTCAGTAAAAATCTCTAACTTCAACCAGAATTGAAAGGTATATAGCACCAGGTAAAGCCATAGTCCCACCATCTCCAAAAGAAATTCGGCTCATCAGACTTGTAAGTCATTCCAACAGTTATAGCTATCTTGTTCATTCTTGTACTTTGAGAAACTAGTTTAGTGGTTGGCATAGAGAAGGTGCTCAAAATATGTTAACAAAATAAATAAATAATTGGGGACAAAAACTAATCCCCATCTGTGTTAGTCCTTTAGGACTAATGTAGCAAAAGTACCATAGACTGGATGACTTATATTACAAGCAATTATTTATCACAGCTTTGGAGGCTGGGAAGTACAAGTTCAATGTACCAGTGATTCAGTGTCTGATGAGGACCCACTTCCTGGGTTAATGGAGCATTTTCTCACTGTGTCTTCATGTGGCAGGAAAGTTGAAGGAACCCCTGGGGTCTCTTTGAAAAGGGTATTAATTCCCTTCATGAGGGCTTCCCCCTTATGATCTAATAGGCACCCAAAGGTTTCAACTCCTTATATCATCACACTGGAGATTAAGATTTCAACATATGAGTTGTAGGAGGATACAATCTTCAGTGCATAACACCTCATCACATTGCGCCTCTGTTATTTAACATACTTGCCTACTTGCTATATACTAAATAGAATTATCCACACTTAAATGGTGAAGGGCTAAGAAGACATGTAAAAGGTATCTGAAGCCACATCTCAGAGATGTATTCAAAGTACTAACAGTACTTTTCAGACCAATAAGAAGAGTTGGCATGCAGTATGTTTGATTTGGAGGCATTTTCTATCATCTACTGGCTGTATGAGTAGGGAAAACTGCCTTAACTTCTCAGAAACTCTATAATCTCATCTGTAAAGTGAAGTTAAAATACCTCAACAAAATATAAGGGTTAAATGAGACCTTTCATAAAAATTTTCTGTGTAACACTTGACACAGAGAAGTTAGAATGCTCTCTTTTCTTTTTCCCTTCTTCTGAAGCAGTGGATTTCCTCAAAATGTAGAATACTTATGAGATCATGGCAAAAAAGTAAGGCCAAGCTGGGAGTGGTGACACACACCTATAATCCCAGTGCTTGGGAGGCTGAGACAGCAGGATCACAGGTTCGAGGCCACCCTCAGTGTCTTAGTGAGGCCCTCAGCAACTTAGTGAGACCCCATTTCAAGATAAAAATAGAAAACTGGGCTGGGGATATGGCTCAGATGTAGAACTCCACTGGGTTCAATCCCAAGTACCAAAAAAGAGAAAAAAGTAAGGCCAAACTTAGCTCCTTTTCCTTGAATTTATCTTCTGAGCCTGTAGCTTCTAGTTTTATTTTCTTATGAACAAATGTTAGTACTGCTGTTACCACTGCTAGGCTGTTGTCATCATGCTAGAGCAAGATGGACTCTTTCTGAATGTGTGTATAAGCTCTGTCATCCAAGTTCATCCTGGGCTCCCTCCTTACTTTAGAGTTTCTGACTACAGTAGCCCTTCAAGCATAGCCTTAATCTAAAACCCTATCCTAAAGCTTTAGGCACGCCAACATGAAACTTTTCAGAACCATCCCTGAAATGAAAGATTCAATTGAGGTCATGTGTACCAACCAAGAAAAGGATCCATTTCTGATTTTAAAAATGAGCTATTCTATAAGAGCATAGGGACCTTACCAATGTCCATGCTAAAAATATCCTTCAACCATAGTCCTCAGCGAAGAGTGAAATAGTGCAGGTGGGAGACAGTGCTGAAATTTCAAAACACTGATGGATTCAGTTGGTCCTTTGTGGTTATACTTACTCTGGTGTCACATTAATTTTTCTCCTGCTGGTGCTTATCGGACACTTCAAGTAAATAGGTGATGGCCTAAGCATTTTGAGCTTTACGGCCTTGTCTTCCTGACTTTCTTTAGTCTGGTGTCCTCAGGGAAGGTAGTTTTCCCTTCCAGCAAATCCCTCCAGGTAGTCCACACCCCAGTCACACTGATGGAGCACACCTATTGTCCTTGAATCCAAGCCCATCAAATGCACCTTTGGCTCAAGTATACTTCTTCTCTTTGGTCCCTTACCTTTGCATGTACTGGTCCATAATCTGGAATATTCTTACCATCTCCTCTTCCTATGACTGGCACTTCCCTTAAAACTCTTGGCTCTCCCACTAAACTCTCCCATGAGGTGCTCAGCTTGTAACTTCTTAATAGCTTTGGCTTACTCTGTCTTCTTATGTAGAGGTTTTGTATGCCTGGAATGTACATACTGATTGGTGAGCTGAATCATAATAGATATTCCATAAATTTCTCAAAATAAATTAGGGAAGCATTTTTTTAAAGTTAGGTCCCAATCCAGGAAATAAATAGCAAAATTTGGATGTATAAGAAGTAAAATGGCAATAAGTATACAGAAAATATAATAAGTATACAGAAAAGATAGGAAGATAGTACTATATACCTGCCTGCCTCTAACTTTATAGGGTTGAGACTGGCAAAATAATGTCCTTCTTGTGAGGTTTTAACATAAAATAAAAAACAGAATAGATACTGACAGTATTCTAAATGTCATCTATCAAACTCTTACTAAATAGCATTGCTAGGCAGTTTATCTCACTCCAAGCCCCTAGTTAAATTGCAAATAGCAATCCATGTATATATGCCTAGTGATTTATTATTTCTTAAGTTTATGTGTATCTCTGATTATGGTAAGTAGTATTATATAGTGCTTAACTGCACAAACTTCAGTATTTGCTTCGATTCTAATCCTGGATATGCCTTTTATTGACTTATAACCTTGGGCAAGTTTGTTAACTTCTTTTTAAAAATTTTTTTTACAGTTTCTTTTTTTCTTTTTTTATTTATTACATTTATTGGTGCATTGTAGTTATACATTTTGATAAGTGTCAGGGTATCAGAAGCATGCATGCATACATTGCTCATTTAGCCCTCCCTTAAATCCCACCCTATCCCCTCCCCCTTCCCTCCTTTCCGTGTTCAGCATAGTGATTGACTCTGATAAGTTTAACTTCTCTCATACTCTTCTCTACCACAAATTGCAGACAGTATGCACCTTATAGTGCTGCTGCAATTATTAGTGGATTTCCAACACATACTACATACATTGTATTTAGTTTGGGTTCACAGAGAACACTCAAAAATGTTAACAATGATGATGATAATGATCTTGCTTTGAACTTTATATACAGGTCTATGAAATAAAAGGGAAGACTTTATTATTCTCTATTTCACAGGTAGAAAAAATGAGATTAAGATGATCAAAGGTCTAGAGATTGAGTGATGTTCCCAAGGACCCAGTGACAACATGAAGGTAGAAATTTGATCCCAGGTTTTCAGATTCTGAATTCAGCTTCTCTCCACTGTAATAGATTCCCCACGACCTCAAATAATGCCTCCCTGTCCTTCCTTTGGTTTGCTGGTCTTTGTAGCATTCGCCTTCGCTCACGTATGTGAAAAGCAAGTATGGAAGAAGGAAGGGATTTGTGTTCAAATGAAATGCTGTTATGAAGAAATTGAATTTAACCATCCATCCCTACTGAGCAAGCTTGAAGGGAAGCAATTTTCCTATTCTCTGCAAACCATTCCCAGTTACCATGAACAGTCAGGGGAAAAAGAAGGTTGGTTCCACTACTTTATTAAGCATCTTTTAAAGGATATCAAAAGAGCTTCATTTATAAAATCTTGTAAAGGTATGAAAACATTACCAACTACAAAGATAGATGGATGAAGTAAAACAGGAACTGATCTTTTTTGACAAGACTTTCTAGTCTGATAACCCTGCCTGTTTTCCCCTTAAATGTACCTTCTGAGACTGGCGTTAATCAAACCACATTTTAAATAGACTGTTGCATTAAGGAAGGCACATTTGTCCTGAGAGATAATGCTGAATCTTTTTTTATTCTTTATCAAAGCATATTTTAATTGACTGGCAAATTAAGAAATACATTTCCTGCATATAATATGAAGGCATAAGTTCACAAAAGTAAATGTAATAAAAAGAGGTTCATACAAAAAAGATATAGCTTTATGTAGTTGCAGAGTTGTGTAAATTGGCTCCTTTTGAGACATCCAGTTTTTTTGTAGGTTGGATCAATTTTAGAAACTATATAGCAGTATAGAAAAGTAAAAAGACTTTATACACATAATTATTTATTTACACATATTTAATATACTATATACATTATATAATAACATCTTTTTCTCCCTTGACCTGAAACATTGAATTGTGTCTGTATAGTGAAATGTGACATAGAAGTAGCTCATACCTGTCAACAGTCCTCAATCGATTAAGCCCCATTGATCTCAGAGAGACTATGGGAAAGGTAAATCATTCCTTAGTCCAAGACTTTTACTAAACAGATTCCATATTTAGAGCACGGTATGGAATGCATCATATTGATATAAAAGTAAGATATGGCTGAAATAAAAATTCTCTCTTCTAGCACTTAAGGATCAGAAATTCCGATTAGGTATGTTGAAAATCAACTAATACCTAAAAATAACAGCACCCATAATTTACATTTGTATAGTGCTTTACCATTTTCAAAGTGTATTTATGGCCATTGTTCTGAGGGGTCCTCACACCAACACTGTAAGGCATAATTTAAGTCAACACTACTCCACTAGGATATGACTAAATGCCATAATTAGCTCCAATTTACAGATAAAATTTTTAAAAAGGAGTTCTCAAGAGGTTAGTTGACTTTTTATGAATCATGCTTATAAGGGGGGGGGCAACATGGATGTGAACCCACTGCCCCAAACTATTAGACAAGGGGATTGTTAACTCCTTCTGGTCTGGTTGACAGGGGAAGCCTAACTCGGGAAAGATTGATTCCTCTCATGAGTCAACATGGCAAAGCTAGATTTTGATACTTTTCAAAATTAATTATTTTTCTCTGTTTCTATACTATATCATTCAGCCATGAGTGGTGGTGCAAGCCTGTAATCCCAGTACTTGGGAGGCTGCGACAGGAGGATGGCAGGTTAGAGGACATCCTCAGCAATGTAATGAGACTCTCAGCAACCTAGCAAGAACTTGTTTCAAAATAAAAAAAAATTAAAAAAGGAATGGGGGGTAGCTCAGGTAAAATGGCCCTGGGTTCAATCTCAGAGCATATATACGTACATACATACATACATAGAGTATGTCATATCATTCATTTATCTACTGCATAGCACTGGTATAAAGCGGCATGTAATACATTTAGTTAACTATTCATCTCTGCCCCCTCCTTGAAACTTGAGTTTCTGGAAGGTGAGGACCAACCTGATTATATTGTACTCCTATGACTTGGTTTTATTGTAGTGCTTCCTGATTCTCTTCCCAGTCTAAAGATGGTTTCCAGACCAAAGCAGTTAGTTCTTCCATCTTCAAAGGACAATTTATAATCTGTGCTCTGCCAATCTGTAGACTGCTCTGACCTGAGCATCAGCTCACACTTGGAGTTCTGAGTTGGATGCCCACATCCAATGCTGGAGACTCCTCTTCCCGAGTTTCCCTCCCTGTCAGCAGGCTCAAGGGGACTTTTTCCTCCTCATTGACTCCTCTGGAAGCTAGCTGCCCCTAATTCTTGTAATCATTTCAAGATTTTAGCTTTGCTCATGTTAGCTTTGGGATTTTACAAGTTGCTTATTTTGGTGGAACTATGGTGGGAGTACCAGCTGAGAGCAGGCACCTTTTTCACATGATAGTCCACGTGACGTGAATCTCGTGGCTGTTATTCAAAGACAGAAGCTCACAGGTGGCACCTTGTACTATCTCCTTTAGCCGTCCACACTAGCCCGTTTCTGACACCTGGCACTTGGGCTGTCACCTCCTGATGTGTTCGTCTCTGTGTTTCACTACACTCCCATGTTTGTCTGTTCTCATGTCTCTTCCTAGTCACTGGAGTTATTTTCCCATAACATTGATGCATAATATTCCTGTCTAAAGCAAGGCGTTCACTTTTCATCCCTGAACTCTATCAATTCTTCATCCACCAGCTTCACATATTCAAAGTTTCAAATAATTTGGCTTTTTAAAAATGAAAATTTTGTTTTTACAGAAATGTTAAACAGTGTAAAGGTGAAAACAACCAAATAGGATTTTAAAATAAAGTGTGGTATAGCCATTGAATAGACTACTGTGAAGATCTTGTGCTGGCCTAGAAAAATGTGTTTAATATATTATTAAACAAGCAATTCAGATTATAAAATACTATGAAGAGTACAATATCATCAGTATAGCCTTGCATAATTTTCTATGTATTGAAAAAAAGGAATGAAGCCAGGTGTGGTGGCACATGCCTGTAATCCCAGTAATTGGGAGGCCAAGATAGGAGGATCTCAGGTTTGAGGCCAGCCTCATCAACTTAGCAAGACCCTTAGCAACTTAGTGAGATTCTGTTTTAAAATAAAAAATTAAAATGGGCTGGGGTGTATGGGATGTAGCTCAGAGGTAGAAAGTCAATTCCCAATACCAATACCAATATTTATCTATCTATTTATCTATCTATCTGTTATATATATATATATATATACACATATTTGTTATATATTGGTTATATATAATATATAACATATACATATGTGCTATATATAATATATACAATTATGTTATATATTAGGTATGGCATATATATATATATATATATATATGTATTGGTATGCCCAATATCAGTACCCAACACCAATATATGTAATAATATATACATATATATGGAATGATAAATTCCAAATAATTTGGCATTATCAGGATTATCAGGATTTATATGTTTTTATTACTTTCTGTTTTGCTTAAATTTTACAATGAGCAAAAACATTAAAAGGCATTTCCATTTTGAAAATAAGAATTTTTATAACAGAAAGATGATTGTAGCCTACTATAGGGGTAGCTATGGAAGAGTGGAAGTGCACTAAAACCCAAATATGCAAACCACAGCATTTCAGACACGATATAAGTGGATTTGCCTCTCATGAAACAACCCAAATAATATGATAAGGCTCTGCATGCACAGGAGTGCTGTTCTTAAAAGAAGTATCTGTGATATTCCAGCCTTTACCATTTCCAGAAAGCAGGAGGGAAAGGGGAGAAGAGAGTCCACAGTAAGAGTCTTTGTTAAGATGACTTGGAAGCTGCACACATCACCTCCCCTTAGGTCTCATGAGTGAGGATTTAGATGTACAATTAACCTAGGGTTGGAGGAAGGGTTGTCAGTCAACAGGCTGCCACATAGAGCATAGAACTCTAGATGAGGAGATTTTTTTTTACAGGCTAATATAATCATCAAACTAAGAGATGAGTTTTTGCTTTTGTTGCTATTGTTTGTTTTTAAATGAGCCTCAGGTGCATAGAATTGGATTAATTATAATCCTTGGTTCAAAATATATACTCTCATGATTGCTTCACATGAGGTCCTCATTTGCTTTTGCTTATTATAAAATAAATCACTGCTCTACAGAGAAACAAAATTGGTTGGTTTTTGTCATATAATTACTCCAAAACCCAGTGGCCTAAAATAATATTATTTTATTAATTTTTACCCCAAACCTTGTGGGTCAGCAATTCACTTGGGCTTCCTTGGGGTGGTTCCTCTGGGCTTATATCTTGTCTGAAACACTGGTATGGTGGTGGTTCTGTGTAGATGATCTAGGATAGCCTTGCTCAGTCATCTGGAGATTAGTGCTGACTGTTGGTTAGTACGATTGCTAGCTGGAGTGATAGGAGTAACCGGCTCACATTTCTCCTTCAGATTAACTTAAGTCTCTGTACATAGCAGTGGCTGGAGCATTCCCAGGAGCAGCAAGAGCTGACAAGCTCAGCATGGAAGCATATTCCCTGTCAACATCCATCATAGTTGTTCCTATTTTATTTGCCAAAGCAAGTCATTTACCAAACCCATAGCCAGTGTGAGAGCGGCTACCCAACGCTGTAGATACAGACAGCCATGAACACCCTAAGGCCATTACCACAGAAATCTACCACAGTGGATAAAACCAATATGGTCCTCCCCCATCCTATTCCCCTATTTACTCCCACCCAAGGTAACAGCCTTGAAAGTTGTGTTCATCAATTAAATGTTTTCCTCTATATAATTTTATCTTATTTGGTTTTAATTATATAGAAAGGGGGATCATGCAGAATATAGTCTTTGGAGACTACTTTTTTGAATGTTATATTACTAAAATATTATATTGCCTATAACCCTAAGTTATTCATTTGGTTGATAATAGTCTACTATAGGAATATAAACTCAAGTATCACTTAACAGTGGTGATATATTCTGAGAAATGTGTTATTATGCAATTTTGTTGTTTTGCAAACATTATAGACTGTACTTACACAAATTAAGATGACTATGATATAGCTAGGTGATATAATATCATGGGACCATGGTTGCATAAGTGGTCTGTGGGTGACTGAAATGCTGTTACACAACACATGACTGTACCATATTTTATCTATCTTTTCACCCAAAGATGGCTGGATTGTGTTCAATTTTTGCTAAGATAAACAGTAGTACTATGAACATTCTTGAACATGTCTTCTGCTATACATATCCAAGTGTTTCTTAAATATATCTGGGAGTGAGATTGTGAATATTCAATGTTATGAAGTAATGCCAAATTATTTTCCAAAATTGTTATACCAATTTATATTCTCACCAGGAAAGTAAATCACTGATCCCTTAACCTCTTTACAACCTAGCATAACATTAAAAGGCTTCTTATTTACCACATTTAGTGGCTGTAAAGTTGTATCTCATTATGGCTATGATGATAGTGATTCATGAACTGTCCTTAGTTCCAGCCCTTGACAGCAGGATAGCAGAGCCTGGGCCTGGGGCTGTTTTGTTCCCAGGCCCCAGTCCTTCTCCAGTTTACCTCCAGCTTCCCATTTCTCTAACAACCCCTGTGAATAAAGGCCCTTTGGGCCCCATGATGACCCTAATCTAGTATGTGTGTGTGTGTGTGTGTGTGTGTGTGTGTTACTGGAGATGGAACCCAGGGGCTTTCTACTTCCAGGCTGCATCCCAAGCCCTATTTTATTTTTTTATTTGGAAACAGGGTCTCGCTAAATTGATGAGAAACTCACTAAGTTGCTGAGGCTGGCTTTGAACTTGTGATCCTCCTGTCTCAGTTTCCCAAATACTGGGATTATAGGCATGCACCACCATGCCCAGCTTCCATTATAGTTTTGACATAAAATTCCTTTCAAATCTGTGATTCTGCTTTTTTATTCCTTTCCTTCTCTGGCAGCCCAGTGTAGGGAAAAGAACATGAAGTACAGAATTTGGACAAGTTGGTTTTAATTGTAACTGCTGGCATTTAGTTAGCTATGAAACTTGAACAAGTTACTCAGCAACATTTCTATGCCCCAGATTTCTCACATGTGAAATAAAATAACTCTCATTTTGTCATGTAGCTTGTATCTGGTGACACATGCAAGGGGACACGCAACCCTTGGTATCTAATAGGTGCTCAAAATTGGAGGCACCCCTAATGACTCTGCAAACCCTCTACCTGTGTTCCACATTGAAGGATCCAGCCTATGGTGGCTTCAAGATTAGATAAAGTAGCCTTGCCTGAGGTTAAATAGCTGCTTCCATATTCATTCATGTCAAGTGAGATTGTGGTTTCACTATCTCATGAAACCATCATCAGATCTGACAAATTTAATCAGCTAATTTTTAGGCGAAGTCTCAATAATTATAACATAGATCATTAGTCACAATTCCACCTATATATATGAAATATGACAGATCTCAGTGCCGGGCATTTCCACAACTAGCATTAACAACAAGGAAAATTAGGTACTTAAGGTCCCTCAGGACTACTTTGCAATGAGGGTGGGGAGAGGTGGCAAGTGGGGATGTGCCAAGCAGAGTGCTTCCCTGAGGGTCAGCAGATGTGCCTTGCACATGTGGCTCTGCCATGAGCACCCTTGGTGACTGAAAAATACCTTGACTTCTCTGGGTCAGAGTTTCCTGAGAAAGTTGGTGAACACATTTGATCAATGTTTGCTCAGTTGAAGTGAATTGGATTTGGAAAATGGCAGATGGACTCATCAGCCACCCTCAGTATTCCTGATAAATCCTATACATTCTCTACATCTCAGCTGACACCTCCTACCTGGAGTCCTCTCACTGGCCCAGGTTGGCAAATCTCTTATCACAAGCTTACATTCTCCTGTTGAAGACCTTTTCAAAGGACTCAGGACCATAAAATAAAATGGTCCAGTGATGCTTCGACCCCTCTAACTAACAAAAGTGGCTGCTGTTCCTGGAGTGTCATTTAGAGGCTAAGAATCTATGAAGGCCCTGGATCTTATGTGAGGCTCAGGAGGCCTGAGGTGCCAGCCCTTTGCTGCATCCTACAGCTCCCTTCTAGGACACCCATGGGACTGTCTTCTGAATGAGTGGTCCTTCTCTGAGATAACCTTGTTGTCTGAAGCTAAATGAGATGTTACTGCTCCAGCATCCTTGATCTGTATTTAGGATGATTACATTAAAGAAATTGTTTAAAGCTCTGCTATTTCAACTCCACAAGACCCAGGTTAACAGAAGACACATTCGAGCAACTATTTTCTCAATGTAGTACATGGTAGTGAAAGTCTAAACCTCTATCATAAGACTAGGGTCCTAAACTCTTCTAATTGTCTGTATGATTTTCATTGAATCTGGGCCTCAGTTTCCTCATTTAGAAAACAGTGATAATAATATCTGCTCTTCCTCCTTGGTGAAAGTATTTGAGGCTGAAAGAACATAATGTGCATGGTATTGCATTGGAGGCTGCTGTTGCCATCTCCATCTGTTTCAGCTGTGGTCCCTGGTCCCCAGCTCCCGAGAGCCCTCACTAATCTTTAGCTGATGGGACACTGTCATAGCCATCATCTGGATACTTTGTGTTTACACAGCACTTACTCAGAGGAGCTGAAGGCAATGGGGCTTCTCTTCTGCACCCTCCCTGGGGGGACTCTCACCGTGTGATAGCTCAGAGCTCAGACATATTTCGCAGGATAATCAGCTCAAATTCTCTTCCGGTTGGTTTCAGCCCATTTCCCTTTGCTACATTCCCTGGGACCAAACTTCTGTCTCCAGCAGTAGGGATAGCAGGAATAGTGCCAAGTTATCCAATTACAGGAGCTAAAAAGACTATCACTGCTACACATGGTACAAAGATATTTTGATCAGGGTCCTGATATTGGTTTCTGCAACAATGCATCGCATGAGTGCGATACAGTCTTCTCTCCTCTGCATGGCAACTGACCCTCACTGTCCCTTACAGTGGAACCAGAGAGACTGCATTCTGGCTGTAATGGGAAGGACACTTTGTTCCTTTGCAGCCCAATACCATAGTGATTAACAGCATATATTTTGGATTCCAAGGGCTCTGAGATTGAAATCCATCTCTGACATTTATTAGTTACTTGACCTTCCTCGAGTCACTAAACGTCAAATTCCTTATCTATAAAATGGGGTAATAATATATACCCTACCAAGGTTATAGCAGGTATTAAGTGACCTATTTATTTAAAGGGTTTAATACAATGCTTGGCACATCTTAAGAGCTCAATATTAGCAAGTATAATTATTATTTTATTATGTTATTATGTTATCTGCCTAATTTCATTCCCAACTTGGGTTTCGATTATGTTCAAATACTTTTTCAATTAATTGAGCAATCACATGTATGTATGTATGTTTGTATGTATGTTTGTAGATATGTAGGTATGTATGTGTGTGTGTATTTATTTATGGTGCTGAGGATTTAACCCAGAGGCAGTCTATCTCTGCACTACACCCCTAGCCCTTTTAAATTTTTTTTTTTTAAATTTTGAAACAGGGTCTCACTAAGTTGCTGAGGCTAGTCTTGACCCTATAATCCTCCTGTCTCAGATGCCCATTAAGAGGGATTACAGGCATGTGACACCATGCCTGGCTACCTGTATACCTTCTTTTTTTTTTTTTTGCCGTACCAGGGATTGAACCCAGGGGCGTTCTACCTCCACGCTACACCCCCGGCCCTATTTTTTTTTTATACTTTATTTTGAAACCGGTTCTCACGAAGTTGCGGAGGGCCTCACTAAGTAGAGAGAGAGCGAGAGAGAGAGAGAGAGGGAAAGAGAGAGCTGAGGCTGGCCGTGAACCCGGATCCTCTGGTCTCCGCCTCCCAAAGTACTGGGATTACAAGCGTGCGCCACCACGCCCGGCCCTGTATACCTTCTTAACAAGACGTTTGATATTATTTCTTGAGTTCTTCTCTGATATCCCTAATCTCCCCTATGAAATATCCAGGAACTTTGGGTTGTATAAAAACCAAGGAAATGAACCAGAGTCTGATCCCCCCCCCCCCATTTGCCTTGGCTTCTTGCTGCCGTGTGGTGCTACTTGGTGTTGGAGACTGGTCCTGCCCAGCCTGGGACTGTCCAGTGCCATGAGCATAGATGCCCTTCTGAGTGAGTCTTGGGTTTATTTGTCTTTGAGAGCATTCTCACCCTTTTCCCTTCTCTGCTCTGAGTCGCAGGGTAGAAAGCCTGATGACAGGCTGACTACAGCAGGTGGGAATCTTCAGGTCTCTTTGTAGTTGGCTTCTGACTAGCAAGGGGAGGCACTGGTGGGATATTAGGGGAGGGGAAAGGAAGAAGTCAGGGTGTTTTTCCTTGCCTTGGACTCCTGGGCCAGATAATGCTTCTTATTCCCTTCCTTGTTTTTTTTTTTTTTTAATCTTTGGGTCATCCTACAATCCTCTCTCTGGCTCTGCAACATCTCCATCATTTGTATAACAAATTCTCCACATTTAATTCCCCCTGTCATAAAGACTGGAAGTGGTTTCTGTTTTCCTGGTTGGACCCTGACTGGTAAATTTGCTGGATCCCTGCCTGTCCTTCAGGGATCTCCTGTAATAGCCCCATGGCTATAGCTTTCATGCCCTGCATGGCAATACTCCTCTTTTGCTCACACAAACAGGACACTGAGACAGGGTTACTGAGTCCTGAGGATCTTCCAGTCTTCTTATTGCAGCAAGAGCTCTTCCAAGGGACCAGCTAGTACTGGTTTCTAAAAGGAAAACTGGAGCTCAGTGGTTACCTCCTCCCTGAAGCCCAGGAAGTGTTTAATCAGAGGTGGTGTGTAATCACACACCCTTTTATGATACGTTTCTGCTCAAGCTTCTCTTGCAGCACCCGACACTGTTTATGTTTGTGTGTGTGTGCATATGTCCCTGCGTGTGTGTCTCATCATCCACTGGAGACAGAACCCTTTGCAAATTGGAATTGTCTACCCTATGCCTATCTCAGTGCCTGCTTCAGAAGAGGCATTCATTGTCTATTTCATAAATGAAGGAAAGAATAATTGATGAGTAAGCAATGTACTCTTTACCTAATGGTTAGAGGAATGAATGAATGAATGAATGAATGAATGAAATACAGGAAGGAAATAATAGGGGAAGACAGAGGAGTTCATGATGCCCAGAGAATTCATAGCAAGAATGTTCTAAACCTGAGACTGTCTGTGTTCATGCTTTAAAATCCCACCAGAGGTGTGTACATTGCAGGTTTGTTTGAAGGAACAAATGAGAAATCTGGAACCTCTTCTAAGCTATGAGAGCTTTCCAAAATTATAAAACTGCAACTCAACCCTGTTCCCCCAATTGACTTCAGTGTGGCTCTGCCCCTCTGGAGGAAAGAGGGCAGGGGAATGACACCTAAGGGGTCAGCTACTCAGAGCTATTTAGTCCTCTAAACAAACATGGAGAGAGATGCTCTTCTTCCCACTTGGTAGATAAAAAGACATTATGAAAATTTGCCGAAGATTCCCCAACTAGTAATTGGTCAAATTTTCATTCTCACCCAGATCTCTGCAAAACCAGAAGTGGCCTTCTCCTCTTCCTGTCACCCTGGCTGCCTGCATCACAGTACACAGGACTGTGACTTATCTGCACACCTAAGGGGAGGGGTGTGGCTGCCTGACTACATATTACAGGTCAGGGGACTGTGCTTTGGAAAATGCCACTCCATACGAAATATAAACATGAAAATATATATACTGGAGACTTCTACCAGGTAGCCACTGAAAGCCCGTATGACCAAATTGTACAGGTACATGCTGTCTTTTAAGAGTTTAATCCTCTTTTAGGTTTTTTTTAGGTCAATTGATTTGATATCTCCCTCCTGAGAAGCTGTCTGAGTACCATCTGTCGCTCCCTGGATTCTTCCTGTGGGCCCCCCGCAGCTGTCTCAGGAAGATGCCCCCATGTCTGTCACTTCTCAAATTTGCTTGTGGTCACAGGGTGTTGGTCAGGGGACCAATGCCCAGTCCATTCCTGCGCGGCCATTTCTTCTCTCCTGCCTTCGCTCATTCACTCCCCTAGCCATTTGCCCAGAGTGCAGATCCTGCAGAAGGCTGTGGGGATGGAGAAGTCAATCATTAATTCCATGGCTCCCTCACACATTCATTAACTGCTCTATCAACTCTTCCTGAGCTCCAGAGGAGCACGAGACCTGTGGATCAGGCAAACTTGGGCACAAATAATTAGGAGTCTTCTCTCTAAGAATCTTCAAAAAGGTAACCATGATAAGATGTGGGAGCCCTGGGGAAGGAGCAGCTTAGTGCTGCCTGGTAGACAGGAGGAAGGTGCTATGGGGGAAGTTTTCAGTTAGTCTTAGGAAGGTTATGAGGGGCACCCTTGCTCGGGTGGAAAGGGGGGATGCACATGAACAAAAGATGCTGCAGCCAGGGCCAAAGGGTGAAGAGATGTTGGCATCATGTGCAGCCCTCCTCCCATCTTCTGGGATAGAGATGAGCCCAGTAAGGGTACTAGTGAAAGCAACTCGATGCCAGGACAAGAAGGCTGAGCTTGTGGGATCTGTCTGGATAGGAACCTTCCTTCCCTATTTCCATCATTTTATCTGGAATTCCTGCTCCCTGTCAGTCACATGGTACACATGTACCATGTGAGAAGAGCCAGTACCTTGGAGAAGAGCCAGTTTCAACTATGCCATTTGATATTTTCTCTCCTCTGTGTTTTTGATCAGGGAACTCTCCCTGGAATGCCCTTTTCCCTATAAATTCTTCAAACTCATAAAAAAAAGCCTAAAAGATGTAATTATACCCTTTGTTAATCCCTGAGAACACATTACCCTATAGAAGTCATTTCTGCCAGGAGACACAGTTGTATGTAATAGAGAAGGATTCTTTCCTGGAATGCAAGCCCCAGGGACCAGGATCACCACTTCTACTTTCCCTGGACCTGGGAAGCACCTGGCTTTTAGGGGCTGCACAGTAAGTGTGCAGAGACTTGCACACAGACCCAGGAGCTAGTCCTGGTTAGGATGAGTTCAAGTCCTGATCCCAGTGCTTCCTAAGGGGCTTTGAACCTCTCTGACTCTCGGGCAGTACTGGCAGGTTAGAGATCATGCTGGGAAGCTCCCACACCAGTCTCTACAGTCTCTAGGGCACGGTGATGCTCCACAAATGGTGTCTACTAATAAATGTCCTTTCCTTTTCTCTCTCCTCTTTGTACCTGGCAACAAGGGAGCTTGTATTTTTCTGTTACTGGATGGCTATAGGCCAAAAAAAAAAGATCTAAATAAAGTAGATTACAGAACTCTAGCAAACCTCCTTCATCCCCATGAAAAATGATCACAGGGAACAAAAATACATAATCAAGGGGAGAGATAAATGTCATGCAAAATTGCCATCTCAAAATAAAAGGCGAGCTGCACCGCATTCTTCCCCGTAATCGCATTGTGGGAACATGTGCGGCTCCGCATCGAGCCTGGAGTATATTATGAACCCCTGCAGACACAAAAATTTTGTGAGCTGTAGGTTGCAGAAACCCACAGAGATGGGAAAGCAGAGGTTTAATGGTATTTTAAATGTTTTGACTATACAGAAGGCAGAATCTGCAGTCTAATCGTTTTCAGAATACTTGATGTGCAGTAAGCAACCGTGGGACCTGTGTACTCCCCAGTCATCTGCACGGAGAGCAGGGCATGTTAGAAGGGAAGGACAGGAGCCGGGCGTGGTGGCGCACGCTTATAATCCCAGTACTTTGGAGGTGGAGACCGGAGGATCCGGGTTTCGCGGCCAGCCTCAGCTCTCTCTCTCTCTCTCTCTCTCTCCCTATCTCTCTTTCTCTCTACTTAGTGAGGCCCTCCGCAACTTTGTGAGACCCGGTTTCAAAATAATAAAGTATAAAAAATAGGGCCGGGGGTGTAGCGCGGAGGTAGACCGCCCCTGGGTTCAATCCCCGGTACCGCAAAAAAAAAAAAAAAAAAAAAAAGGGAAGGACAGGGGATTGCAAGTGTATGGAGTATGGAGTTCCCACCATGCACCTGGGGTTTGCCTTAGGTTTCTTCCCGTAACCCTCCCAGTGTCCCTGGGAGGCAGGTGTTCTGAGCGATAGGTCTGGGCCTGATTTCCTTCTTCTGCCATTCCTCCGTAAGGAAGGAGGGTTTCACAGGGTGCCTGAATGCCCTTGTTCCCCACTCAAAAGTTGCATATTAGGAGATGCATGTAAGAGTTATGCTAAAAATAATCCCAAATCTCCTTTATGTGTTCAATTCAATTACTTCATACTCCCATGTTCCTAGCTGTATCAGTAATAGCCAAAAGAGAGAAATAACCAGAGTCCATTGATGGATAAATGGATAAGCAAAATGTGCTACATGCATACAACAAAATATTATTCAGTCTTTAAAAAGGTGGCAATTCTATCACATTCTACAATATGTACAAACCCTAAGGACATTATAGAGTGAGTGAAATACTGTATGGCTCCACATATATGAGGCACCTAGAGTATCAAATTCATATAGAAAGTTGGACTGCACTAGCCAGGGGCTGACAGAAGAGAGAATTGAGAGTTTTTTTTTTTTTAATAGGAAGGGAGTTTCCATTTTGCATAGTGAAAGGGTTCTGGAGACTGGTTATACAATATGAACATACTGAGCCATACACTTAGCAGTGGCTGAGGTGATAAAGTGTATATCCTGTGTATTTCATCACAATTAAAAAAAATAAAGTCATTATGAACTTTGTGAACTTGGCACATTTTATTGTGCCAAGCTCACTTAGTGAGATATCATCAAAGTTCTATTTCCCTTTGAAGCAGAAAAATAGAAGAATTGGGAATGATATTGACAATCTCTCCCTGATTGTAAATCCATTCTCAGGAAGATGCCAAAACTTGTGTTCCTTTGTCCTAGGAGAACCTACTCTTCCTAGATTTCATGAAAGGTGATTATACTTGAAGGTGACTATACGTAAGGTGTTTATACAGGAAAAGAAATCAAAATCTTTTAGAATTGTATGGGGAGTAAAAGAAAAGGCAAAGTCAGCAACAAACTTTGAGTGACAGAGACAAGAGAAGATTCTGGAAAATTAGGAACTCAGAACATAGATGTCTGGGTTTCTAGTCATGAGAATCTCAGGAAACTGTCTGCCTTTCATCTGGGATCCCCAGTCGCTTTGGCCACAGAACCTTTGCCAAGGCTGGGAGACCAAGACTGGACTCTAGTAACCAGAACTCCTGGCCTTGACAACAGCCCTGATGCCCAAATGACCAAAAAAAAAAAAAAAAGGTAGAATTGGTGGAATCCAAATCTAAAATGTCAGGAAAGCCTAGACAACTACCTTTTTGACACATGGCAAAAGTAGCTAAATTCCTGGGAGCCCTCCTCAAAGGCTTTACTCTGCATTAAGAGAAGCACCGAGGGCAACAAGTTCCAATATTTACTGAGATCAAATTTTCCATCAGCCCAGTAAGATCGGTATTCAAAGTTGTGTTTAACTTGACTTTTAAACATAAAGTGATATGATATTCTTTATACACTTGAGTTTGTGGATACATATTCGGATGCAATAATTTTTATTTACATTTAAATTTATTTAAAATTTTATTTTAAACTAACAAATTATATATATTTATGAGATGCAATGCAATGTTTTATACACATAAACACATACACACTGTGGAATGATTATATATAACTAATTATATACAGCTAACCATTACCTTACATACATATGGATTTTTTTGTAACAAAAACATTTAAAATTTTTTATATTAGTCATTTTGAAATATATAATATATTGTATTAATGATACTCACCTTGATATGCAATAGATCTTGAAAAATTATTTCTCCCAATAGAAACTGTATATTGTGGTCAATTTCTCTCCATTCCCATCCCCTCTCCCAACCTCTGATAACCACTATTCTATTGTCTACTTCTATAAGTTTTTTTTAAGATTCCAAATGTAAGTGAAATCATGTGATATTTGTCCTTACGTGTCTGGCCTGTTTCATCTAGCATAATATCCTTCAGGTTCATCCTTATTGTCACCAATGACAAAATTTTTTCTTCTTATTCAAGGCTGAATAATATTCCACTTGATATGTATATCACATTTTCTTTATCCATTCATCTATTGAAGGACACTTAAGTTGAACTGGTATCTTGATTATTATGAATAATTCTGCAATAAACATGAGAATGCCTGTGCTTTGGGGATCATATCCAAGAAATCATTGCTCAGACCAATGCCATGGAAGTTGATCCTATGTTTTCTTCTAATGATTTTACAGTTTTAGGTCTTACATTTAAGTTATTAATCCATTTTGAGATTATTTTTGTATATGTCATGAGATGAGGGTCCAATTCAGTATTGTCCATGTTGAGATCTACTTGTCCCAACATTATTTTTTGAAGAAACTATCCTTTCTCCATTGTATGCTCTTGGCACATCTTTTTTTTTTTTTTTTTGCGGTACCGGGGATTGAACCCAGGGGTGTTCTACCTCCTCACTACACCCCGGCCCTATTTTTTATACTTTATTTTGTAATCGGGTCTCATGAAGTTGTGGAGGGCCTCACTAAGTAGAGAGAGAGAGAGACAGGGATAGAGAGAGAGAGAGAGAACTGAGGCTGGCCGCGAACCCGGATCCTCCAGTCTCCGCCTCCCAAAGTACTAGGATTACAAGTGTGCGCCACCACACCCGGCTTGGCACATCTTTTGAAAATCAGTTGACAATAAATGTGTTAGTTTAACGCTGTGCTCTCTATCCTGAACAGTTGGTCAATGTGCCTCTTTTTATGCCAGTATTATACTGTGTTGATTATTCTTTGATTAGATTTGTAATATACCTTGAAGCAGGCAATGTGTTATTCCATGTCTTCTCTAGTATTTTCCTATTTCTGTGAACAATGATGTTGGACTTTTCATGGGGATTGGACTGAATCTACGGATTGCTTCAAGTAGTATGAATATGTAAACAATAAGAATTATTTCAGTCCATGATCGTGGATTATCTTTCCAAGTTATCTGTGCCTTCAATTCTTTTCATCCACGTTTTATAGTTTTTAAATAAACAGATCTTTCACCTCTGTGATTAAATTTATTTCTATCTTAAATCTATTGTAAGTGGGATTGTTTACTTAATTTATTTTTTTTAATATCTCATTGTTCATCTAAAGAAAGACATCTCATATTTGTTTTGATTTTGTATCCTGAGACTACACTGACCTTATTTATCAGTTCTAATGGGTTTTTTTTTTTGGTGGAGTCTTTAGATTTTCTATGTATGATCATGTCATCAGCAAACAGACAATTTCATGTCTTCCCTTCCTATTTGGATGACTTCTGTATTTTTTTCTTGCCGAATTGCTCTGGGTAGGACTCCCAATACTATGTTGAATGAAAGTGGTGAAAATGGGCATCTTTATCTTATCATAGGTCTTAGAAGAAAAACTTTCACCACTGAGGATGATGTACGCTTGATGTTGGGTCCCTCATGGAGTTGCTGTTCCCCCTCACTGGGTTTTGTACCAGCCTGCCCCGTCCTTCTCCAAACTAGTCTCTATATTCCCCTAAGGACCCTGAGTCCTCTGCGTCTTGAATATTACCATATAGATCAACCCCAGCCCCATCCTTTTACCTTCATTCACCTCAAACCCTCATTTGGGAAAGGATACGGGGCTCTGAAAGTAAATGAAGGCTCAAATAAGTTGCTCAGAAACAGTGGGAAACCAGGAGTGTAAAACCAGGTTTGTCTGGCTCCAAAACTTCTACTCTTGCTTGTATACTAAGCTGCCTCTGTAATCCAGTGCCTTACATACAGTCACACGATCAATGTTGGTTAAATGTGTTTAAGGTTTTTAGAGTAAAATATTAGTGTAATGAAAAGTACAAAGAAGCTGTTATGAATGATGAATGAGCAGGTGTGTTCGGTTCCTTTCTCGTTGCTGGGGAAGCACACTGGACACAGGGTATGAACCCTTGTCTGCTACTGTGACCTTGAACAAGTCGCTCAGCCTTTCTGATTTTCAGTGGTTGCTTTTGCAGAATGAGTATTTGCCACTACATGATCTTTAAAAACACTCCTAATTTGTGATTTTTGTAGCCTCTGCCCTAACTAGTCTCCCAAACCAAGGACCGTGTTATGGTTAGCCTAGGACCTGTCTTGTAGCACTGTCCCCTAACCCTTCTTCACCAAGGATGGATGCTCCTTGCAAAACAAAATCATTTCTGCAAGAAAGGATGAGTTTTGTCAGGCTGCTACCCAGAATGTCTTACATCTCCTCACCTCTATGAGCAAAACAAATTGGTCTCTGTCACATGAATATTTCTTCCATTCTTTCCAGACATAGGAACCTGGATGTCACACTATGATGATTTTGAGTTCTTTCACTGTTTGCTACACTCAAGAGGGGCTCGAGCACAACTCAATGTTTGCTATCTGGGCATCAAGTAAGCAATATATCATAAGATACAGTTTAAATCCATCTCTTTCCTCCTTCCCTTCTGCTTCTCCATCTCCTTTCCTTTCCTTTTCTTTTTTTTTTTTTGTCTCTGCCTTCTTCTCTCCCAATCATTTATTTTCAAGCATTTGAGTGATAGAGATGCAGACATTAAAGTCCTTGCCTTCGTGGTCCTCAGAGTCCAGCATGGGCAAGAGTTGCAGCAGGGAGGAGCGCCCAGTGATGGGGCTGGTGCTGAGGAAGGCAGGGTGAGTTTTCTGGAAGGAGCTGAAGGAGGATGGTCTGGAAAGGTTTCCAAGACAACTGGAATCCTGAGATGGTTATTAACAATAGGAGAAGTGTTTGCCAGATTCCCATGAGGTGCAGTACAGGTAGGGAGGGCTTTCTAGGTGGAGGGTTCAGCCTGCATGAAGGCACAGAGGATGGACCATGAGGGAATCACAGACAGGGGTAATGGGGCATGGGCTGTGCACCTGCACCTCCCCATCATGCACATCCCTGGGGGATCAGCTTTGCCTCCCAGCCTCTTTCATTTCATATATGCTTTCTTTTATGAGGATGTACATGTACCTATTTATGGTTATGAATGTGTATGTGGGTGTGGGACTGTGTCCCATGAAAGACCTGACCTTGCCTAGGTTCCTTTTGGTGAGAAGAGCCACTTTCCACAGGTGAGATTATTCTGAGACCTGCCTGCAGGGAAAGGGAGCCAGACAGGCTGTCTTCAGGCAGGATTTGAAGCCAGGTCTCTGTCTCCAAACACCCACTCTTCCCATTGCCAGTGGCTGGTGCTGAGACCTAAAGGAGGCGAATTAACGCTTCCAAAGTGCAAACTCCTCATTTTTAAAGCTGGGATACTAAATATGACCATAAAATAGTGTTCATGGCAGTAATGCCCAATTCACCTCCCTGCACTCACTCCCACCTTTCTCTTCTCTATTCTTTACCACCAAAGTGATCTTCTCAAAATGCAAATCTGGTTAATTTTCTCCACCACTATCTTTCCAAGCTTACAGCTTCCATGTGGGGTAGGAGGTAGTCCTGTTCATTTAAGGATAAATACCAAAGTCCTGGCATGGCCAGCAGGGGACTGAACTCAGATACTACCCTCCTTCCATATCCATATCAATCCCTTCACAGCACAGGGGCTTTGCAACTCTTTGCTTCCTGTGTCTGAGCCCACCCACATGCTCAGGACAGCCTCCCTGGGGGCCTGTATGAATCTCAAAAGTATTCATGGGGAGCCAGGGTGCCCTCATAGCCCTGACCCTGACTGAGGTCAAGTACTTGTTGGATTCATTCAGCCTCCCCTACTAAGGCCCATCAGGAAAGGCACTATGTTGTTCTTTTTTCCGTTTTAATCCTCACACCTGCAAAAGTAAGTTCATAGCACATAGTGGGCATTTGATAAATATGTGTTGTGTGAATTATACTCATTGAGTGTTAGATTTATTCTTCTTAACAAGAAGGATAGAAAGAGACAGCGTCTGGGAAGGCAGGGGCTACTTGTCCAGTGTCTATGTCTTAGTTAGCAGAGGGAGAAACCCCACTTTGCCAGGATAGTCTCATGGAGGCATGGCCAATGGGGCTGAATAACACAGGCTGAAATGTCCATCATTTCATCCCTAATAGGGGGACTATTGCTCATATATGCTGTATGCTAATTGCAGCCCAAAAAGAAAGAAAGAAAGAGAAAAAATGAGATGGAGGAGAAGGAGATAATAGAGTTGAAAGAGATCAGGTTTTATAATGATCATAACAATAAAATAGTGTCCCTATTAAATTCTTTACCTAATTAACAATGATTACAATGATGATAATAATGATAACAACAATAATAATGAACAGGTAGCAAATAATATTCACTGAATGCTTACTAATTTTCTGCTAAGCTCTTTTACTTTTAATTACTTCTTGCCACAACCCTGTGAGACAGGCATAGATTGTTATCCCTGCTTGGTGGATGAAGAGATTGGAGCTCAGAGAAATTAAGCAAATTTCCCATCATTGCACGTCTAAGAAATGATGAAGCAAAGATTTAAGCAGCGACCTGATTACAGAATCTGAATATTTTGCCCACTTCACTGAACTGGATCTATAACTTGTGAGAGACTACATTGATGGGTTGCATGACCTCTCTCAGCTTCACTTTCCCCTTCTATAATATAAATTCTAGGCATTTTCCTGTGCAGAATTTTGTGACAATTAAAAATGATGTTGGATAGGAATATGTTTCATAATCATAAAGTATTTTATAGAGACAAGGTGTTAGAATTATTGATATCATCAACTTTTGAGTTTTTTTCTTGGAGAATCTGTATATTTTATGTTGAACAGATACAGCCCATATGTTTATGTGACTTTTCCATGACACTGGAAAAAGATGATAGCAAATTATATTATTGCATGTTTACTATCTTATTATGTGCTAGCACTTTACATGACTGACTTTTACTTTTCCCTGATAAAGTCTATGCAGTAGCCCCCCCCCCCTTAGATACAGCTTTGTATTCTTTAGTTTTCTCATGGTCAACAGTGGTTCCAAAATATTAAATGCAAATTCCAGAAATAAATAACTTCTATGATTTTTAACTGCCCACCATTCTGAGCAGTGTGATGAAACCTTGCACCATCCTGCTCTGTCCCTCCCGGGTCCTGGATCCTCCCTTTGTCCAGTGTATCCACCCTGTATACACTATCCATCTGCAATCTTACTTAGGGACCTTCTCAGTTATCAGATAGACTGTCATGGTACCACAGTGCTTGTATTCAAGTGGCCCTCATTTTACTTAATAATGACCTCAAAGTACAAGAGTAGTATCAAAGATATGTGAAAGAGCTGTTAAGTGCTTTCTTTAAGTGAAAGAGGTGTTTGTTCTCAACTTAAAGGGAAAAAAATCATGTGCTGAGGTTGCTAAGATCTGTGGTAAGAATGGATCTTCTATCCCTGGAATTGTGAAGAAGGATAAAGAAATGTGTGCTAGTTTTGCTGTCACACCTCAAAGTGTAAAAGTTACTGCCACAGAGCATAATAAGGGCCGAGTTAAAATGTGAATGACATTGAGTTTGGGTACGGATGCGTAGGGAAAAAAAAAGTGTGTTTAGCATCCAGTACTGTGTGGTTTCAGGCATTCTCTTGGAGTCTTAGAATGTGTCCTTTGCAGATAAGAAATTGTCATGCCAACCCTATGGTTCTTATTTTGTCATTAAGGAAACTGAGGTGCAGAGAGGGTAAGTAACTTGCTCTGGGCCTCAGCACTAAGAAGTGATGGAGGAAACTTCAACTCAGAGCTGCCCCAGACCTTACTCTTAATTACTACACAGCACCAGCCTCTCTCATCAGCGGAACAATTAAGCTGTTAAAATTGTCCACAGTGTACTGGAAAAGAGTGCTGTTTATCCTTCCTAATGCAATTCACCTGACTCACTTAGAAAACACATTGGATGAACCAATTCATCCTGACAAAAGGAGCAGAGTAATTAGTTAATGACAATTGATCCGGGCCCCCTCCATCACCCACAGAAGGCTGACAACCCAGTGCACTTCCAGCCCTTGCTTTGCAACCCCCGATTCACAAGGAATCGCATCCCTGTGCACATCATTAGCTGGGAAGAATGTCCCCTCTTTGAAATTTGAACTGAGAATCACCATCAGCCTCATCTAGTGGGGAAAGGAAAAAAAAGAAAAGGAGAAAGGAAAAGAAAAAAAGAATGATAAAGCAAGACTACTCAACAAGCTGTTGAATGGACCAAAAAAAAAATCTATGAAAAGGCACTTTTATTTCAATGTCTTCAAACCAACCTTTGTGTGCTGTCAGCTCTGTGATTAGCCATCTGTTTAGTTAACTGAAGTATCGATCTGCCTGTCACACGTTCTTTGTCTGTTGGGAACAAGGGAAGGTGCCGACCCTTCCTAGGAAGCACTGGTGACAGGTCTGTAATTTGATAATAGCTTGCTCAGGAAAGATTTCACTTTGTTCCTTGATGTACATTCTGGCCGCTGGTGTGCCTTTGAGGCCTCGGATAATGCCCAACTTTTACCTCCCAAAAGCCTTGGTGTGGGATACGGCAGGATACTACCAACGCCAATTCCAGTATGTTTGGCTTTCCTTTCATGTTTTCTTACCAGAGATTAGGAGTTATTTTGTTCCACTAAAAAAAATAATAAATAAATAACATATATAGCTATTTATTATGATTTGAGGTTTTTGCCAAAAAGGAAAAACAGGAAAATAAACTTTCAGTGCAGAGGGTAGCCAGTTGTTCCAATCGTGGGAGGAATAACATTTTAGATTAAGCAAAATGCATTTGTATGGTAACTATCAGATTCTCTGGCTCTGGAACCCAAAGCGGCATGCTGTGTCCAGTTTTAAGCTCAAAGCCTGAGCAGAGAAAAAAGAAAACATTATTCCTCCTATCACTTTGTGTTCTTAGCACAATAGAATAAAGATGAGTGAGCCTGGATTTGTTGAACAGTGGGAATTATATTCCAACAGTGTAGGGTTTAGTAAAATCCACAAATATGTTTTTTATCCTGTGTTTTCATTCCGACTGGTAAGCCTCTTGACATTTTAATAAAACTTATAGACTGCTGATTGAATTATATTTATCAGAGTATTGGCAAGGCAGTTTAGAAGAAGGAAAAATATACAACTTATGCCATGACTTATAGCCACTCAGTGAACCAGTTTTTGTTTTTGTTTTTTTTTTTTTTTTTGGTAATGTGCTTATATGTTGAGCTTCTGTTTCCTCCTCTGAAAAAACTGAATGATAATATGGTTAATTGCAAGCATAGACAGGGGCATGAAGCAAAACAGAATGTCTTCTTTCTCACTGATGGAAAATACTGTAGCCCCAGCACTTGTAGAGTAGTTCAAAGTGCCCTAACTGAGCCGGGCGTGGTGAAGCATGCTTGTAATGCCCAGTACTTGGGAGGCTGAGACAGGAGGATCACAGGTTCAAAGCCAGCCTCAGCAACTTAGTGAGACCCTGTTTTTTAAAATAAAAGAATAAAATAGTTCTGGGGCTGTAGCTCAGAAGTAGAATGTCCCTGGGTTCAATCCCCAGTAGGACCAAAAAAAAAAGTGTGTCTAATTGTATTCATCCTTTTTAAAAGAAGACATAAAGGGGCACATACGCTACTACCTAATAGTAAATGTTCTTAGTGACATTATTCTTTCACTCGAAGCTGAGTTGGGACGGTGGAAGGGAGAAAGAACATTAATGGCTTCCCTGTGTCCAGGTTGTACAGCCTTGGCTCATGCATCAGACCCTGGATAAATCAACAGGGCAGGCAGCCAGTTTGTTATTGCTCAAGACCCATGTCCCAAATCATAGTGACTCATCAGAAAGAACCGCATGAGCTGATGTCTTAGGAGGGACCTGTGAATGTGGCAGGCACTGAGAGCTCCACAGGCCCGACAGGACTCTGGTCTTTTCTCATCCTCAGTCCCCCCTTTCTTAGCTCCACTGAAGTTGGCTGCTGTGGGTTGAGCTCCATCCAGCTTTGGGGCTAACTTCCTGAACCAGCACTCAACTTCCATTGTCAGCCCTCAGCTTCACACACCCTGAATGAAGACAGTAAACATCCCATCACCTTTCTCCTGTGCTCTTGGTGAGCCCAGGGGACACCATCCATTCAGGCTGGGAGTCAGCCATCACCACCTGGGCATTCCACACTCCTCAGGATGACTAGGTCCCATATGCAGCCCCTGTCTTAGTCACACTGATGCTCCTCCTCCTCCTCTTCCATCCTCTACTTTAGGATATGGCTCCTCCAGCCCTCCAGCCCCTCAGACACTTAGTTCCCATCATGGAAATCCGTCTTCTCAATACTTTTTCACTTCCCTAGTTCAGGCCATCAGCATTTATTAGTTGTGGTGTCGCAAGGAATCTTTACTAGGCTCCTTGATTCTGGTCTTCCTGGGTCACTAACTGACTGAAAATTCTTTTATTGCTTTTCATTTCCCCCAGGGCAAGGCTCAACCTCTTTAGAAGGGTCTATAAGTTTCTCCAGGATTTAACTCTCTATCCCATAACCTGCAACTTCCTCTTCATACTGTGTCCTCCAACCAAAGAGCACCTGAACACAGATCCAGAAACACAGAGCTCTCCCTCCCCCAGATGTTACATGTGAATCCCCCAGTCTCTTTATTTATTTATTTATTTATTTATTTTATTTATTTATTTATTTATTTTGCGGTACCGGGGATTGAACGCAGGGGCATTCTACCTCCGCGCTACGCCCCCGGCCCTATCTTTTATACTTTATTTTGAAACCGGGTCTCACGAAGTTGCGGAGGGCCTCACTAAGGAGAGAGAGAGAGAGAGAGAGAGAAAGAGAGAGAGAGAGAGACAGAGACAGGGAGAGAGAGAGAGAGAGCGAGAGAGCTGAGGCTGGCCGTGAACCCGGATCCTCTGGTCTCCGCCTCCCAAAGTACTGGGATTACAAGTGTGTACCACCATGCCCGGCCTCTTTATTTATCTACAAGTACACATCAGTACCCAGGTAAGGTGGCACATGTCTGTAATCCCAATACTTGGGAGACTAAGACAGGAGGATAATTGGTTTGAAGCCACCTCAACAACTTAGTAAGACACTTGGCAACATAGGTGAGACCCTGTTTCAAAAGAAAAAAGAAAAAGGACTGGGGGTATAGCTTGGAGGTAGAACATCCCAGGTTCAATTCCCAGTTCCATTAAAGAAAAGAAAAAGAAAGGTATATATTATTTAAGATATGTACCAGGTATTTCAAAAACATTAATTCTTTAATCCTTATGACTATGTTACGACATAGTTAATGAGGAAATTAGGCACAAAGTAGAGGATAAGTATATGCCTAAGGTTATTCACCTAGAGAATGGTAGAGTCAAAGTCATGAATTCAGAAAGTCTGCCTAGAATCCCCTCCTCTTGTCATTGTTGTCGCTGTCATTATTGCTTTCATAGGTGCTGCTTGAGTTTTAAAAGTTGTTCCCAATATTATTAGCTCCTTTCAAAAGCTTTACTGGATTATTTTTCTCATATACATTCAAGGCTCAGGCCAGACATGGTGGTTCATGCCTATAATCCAAATTGCTCAGGAGTCTGAGGAAGGAGGATCACAAGATCGAGGCCAGCATGGCCAATTTGGAGAGACCTTGTCTCAAAATAAAAAAAAAAAAAACAGGGCTAGGAATGTAGCTCAGGGATACAATGCTTTCCTGGCATGTGTGATACCCTGGTTCAATCCCCAACACTGCAAAGAAACAAACACAATCTCTGAACCACTCAAGGACCAGTGTTCAGTCTTTTATGTTCCCACATACGGTGTCTATATCTATCATACAAACGATGTAGATATATCTGGTGGAATCATAATTATCATTCCATTTATCTGCCTCCCTCACTACCACTATCCCCCCGAACCCTACCTATCAAACTGAGTCCCTTGAAGGTAAATATCTTTTTATCAAGGGCTATTATCCCCAGAATTTATCCTGGATACCCCCTCTATAGTAAGCCCTCAGTCAGTGTACCAGCCCTCTTCTAAACACTGTGTTTATATGATATTCTAACCTTGTGTCAACCATGTGACTCTTCTCATCTCACCAAGCAGCACAGTGACTTTAACATTAAAAGGGGTTGATTTTATTTCAGACCCATAAGAACTCTAGGAGATTTGATATTAGCATATTAGGGCATTTGATTCAACCAAATTAAGATTATAATATGTAACCTTTAATTATAATAAAGTAATATTTTATACTTATAATGTAAGTTGGCTTTGAATGTATCATTACAATTAAAAATTGAATTTGGCAGATTTTAGGGGGAATATAAAGTAAAAAAGTTTTAAGCAATAGAAAAAATTTAAGGGATTTCAACTTGTCCAATGTAACCAAAATCAAAATGATCTTTTCTTATACCTGAAATTATTTAGTAAAATATTTACCACAATATGACTCCTGTGGGGAGGGTTGGAGGGGTGGGTGTGTGTTCACATGTATGAGAGTCACTGCAGATTGAACTCGGGGCCTTCTACCTCTGAGCTCTACACCACAGCCCTATTTATTTTTTGTTTTGAAACAGGTCTCACTAAGTTGCTGAGGGCCTTGCTAAGTTGTTGAGGGTGGCCTTGAACCTGGGATCCTCCTGTCTCAGCCTCCCAAGTTCTGAAATTACAGGCCACCTCACCCAGCATGACTCCAAATTAACTGCCTATCTTTGAATCACATGATACATAAATTCTCTTTCTTTCCTTCAAAGGTTGAGTTACTGCATTCTTTGGAAGCACTGCTGGAGGTTTACTCCCTTTGAGCTGCACAGATTTTTAGTAAATATACAACACATGCACAAATACCTCTAGGAGCAATTAACATGTGTTTATCAATTCTGAGTTTTTAGTCTCACCTCTGTCACCTCACCTGAATCTCTAAGACCTAGGAAAGACAAGTAGAGCACGACGGAGTTAGATGGGGTAAACTGGGACTTCACATGTGACTGGGCTCACTCTGGTTTTCACAACTGGAAGGTGGCAGACTCTTGGACGAGTCACTACACGTTTCATTTGGTAACAAGGCAACTTGCAAACACAGACCTTCAGATGTTCCTTCCCCCACACTCCACAAAATCATATCTGGCTGAAAATCTGAGAAGCAGTCATTGTTAATAGAGGGGAAACTGTTAAGTGTATCTTGATACTCTGTGGCCACCTTTTCTAAAACTGACCCTTAGCTTATAGATGTGTAGATTTAAAGGATGAAGATATTATCCATTCACAATGTCACAGGGAATCATCCCAGGGGCAGTTCAGTGCCATACTCTAACATTCAAACTGGAGGATCTGAGTCACATACTCCTAGTCCTCCACCTCCCACTCTCACACACCTGAGCCAGGTGGTTGCTATTTTATAACAATTGGCAGGAAAGGAATACTGTTCAGCAATAAAAAAGGAATGAACTACTGAAACACACAGCAGACATTCTGTGTAACAGATGTATTATGCTAAGTGAGTAAAAGTGACCAGACTCAAAGGCTCCATGATTCCATTTACATGGGAAGTGATCATTCTGGAAACTGCACAACTAATCAGACAGAAAACAGATAATGTACATACACAAACTTATCAAAGTCAATCACTGTGCTGAGCATGGGAAGGAGGGGGAGGGAACAGGGTGAGAACGGGGGGGGGGCTCAATGAGTGCTGTGCGCATGTATGCCTCTATCATCCTGAACTTCATCAAGATGTTTGATTACAATTCACCAATAAAAAAAGCAGATAATGTTTGCCAGAGAATAGAAGTAGGGATAGATGTAGATTACAAAAAAGACAGAGGGGAAACATGGAAGGTGATAATTTTGTCCTGTATCTTGAGTGCATGTGGTTACATGGCATTGTGTTTGCCCCAAACTAAACTTTACCAAAGTATGGATTCTATAATACATCTAAGAGAAAAGAAAAGAAAAAGGAGAGAAAAAAGGAGAAAAATCCAGACCATTAAGGTTGATGTTGGCTGAAGAGTCTCTATGATGAGTTCAGGAGTCTGGCCTCAAAGACCCTCCACTATTTCCCTTGGGGCTTCCTAACTGGAATGACCTCCAATTTGGACTTGGAAGGGAAGTAATCCTTTTCTTAAGGTAGGGTCCTCTGTAGAAGTCCCAGGGCAGAGGTGGTTTAAAGCTGGCATGTGTCAATCACTGTGCCAAACTCTTAGTAGCAGGTTTTAAGCCTTGGTGTACATTAGAGGAAACACCCAGAGGAACTTGTTAAAATGGGCTTATTCCAGATATTCTGATTATGTAGATGTGGAGTGAAGCCCAGAAATATGTGTCTTTTGGAAAATTTTTGATGAGAGAGATTTTACTATATAAAGAGGTGCATTCCTTAAGGAATACAAAGGGAAAATAAAGTAAATAATATTATTTATTGAAACATAGTGTAGTAATTCAAACATTATGGCATTTATGCCATGGTCTCCCAACCACACATATCAGAGCTCTCTTCCTCTACCTTTCAGGAATGCTGAGTCCAGAAGGCCCAGCAAGAGCCAGGACCATCCACTCTTGCCAGTCTAAGGCCCTGACTACTGATTCCTAGTTCCTACCTGAGAACTTTTTTCCCTAGATAGCTAATCTAAAGATGTCATTTTTATCTTGTGTAAGATAGTGTGACCTCATTGTGTCCTCAGAAAACCACATTAGAATGCACTAAATCTAACATGCATACTAGAGGGACATATGTATATCCAGTGGTAATTATATTCCAGGAAGAAAAAAAATCCAAAGTAGAAGTAAGTCTTGAAAACCACTGGTCTTGTAGTTGAAAGAATAAAGACTGGAATGATAGCAATTTGGAATTTCATTTAGATTCACACTCTGGCTGTTCATGTGACTTTGGAGAAGTGACATAAACTTGAATCTCAATTATTTTTAACCATGGAGATCATAAAACTCACCTTCTAAGAATTGCACATCAGTTTTGGGAAAGATACATGGTTACTTTTTCTTTATTTGTTTTTATTGAGGCACAATTCACAAACAGTGAAGTGCACAGATCTTAAGGGCACAACTTGATAAATTTTCATTCAGTAAAAAGCTATGGAACTAACACCCAGTTAAAGATAGAGAACATTTCTGGCACTTCAGAATTCTCCCTTCTGTTCTCTTACAGTCAGTAACACCCACCCACCCAAAGGTAACCATTCTTCTGACTTCTGTCACCAGAGATTAGGTTTTCTAATAGATATCAATGCTATTTATATCACATAGGATGAGTCAACTGCCATTAAGCCAGAAGCAGATGCTTCTTAAACAATAACTCCATTGGGGAGCTTGCAAAAAGTTATCTGGAATCATTGGCACTTTAGAGGTTGTTTAAATGACCTTGGGAGATACCAGGAATGAGAGAAGTGGTAGTAATGCTGGGTCCATAAAGAGGAAAAGCATTTATCTTTCTATCTTGCTATGAATCCAAGCAGCAGTGAGCCCAGACATGGCAAATTAACAGATCTGACACCTTAAGAATGAATGCATGGAGATTTCTGCAGATCATTAAGAAAAGCAAACAGATACATGCCAAGTTTAGAGAAGGATATAAGATGATTTATGTGATGTGGCATAGGACATTGCACACACAGCCTCTACCTTTCACCTCAACTCTACCTCCAAAATGAGTATGTTAACCATTCTTCTCCAAATTGAGTATTTTAACCATTATTCTCTTCTCCAATCCAGGGTCTTAAAAGCTAAACTCAATGTCTCCACCAGTTGTTTCCTATTGGTCTTCTACTCTCCCATTGGTCTATGGTAGGAACCTCCTAAATGGTCCCATCTTAAATCAATCTACCCTCCCTCCTTGTCCCAAGGATTCTCAAAACCCATCCGTTGATGTCATCATCTACTTATGCATCTTCAATGACTACATTTTACTTGTAAGTTAAATTCCAATCTATCTTATGATGTATAACTTCAACCTGATCATTCAGTCTAAATCCAAATATTCCTTTCCATTCACTTTAGACTAACTTTGCACTACCATTTCCTATACTTTTTGGCTTCCCTTATTATTCCATGGATGATGTTTCCTGTTCCCCCATAAAACTCTATTCCTTTATCAAGTCCATGATGGCTGTCACTTCTCTACCAAAGTTTCTCCCACCCAACTCCTATTTTACCAAGCAGAGGCCACAATTCCCCACAGTTTATATGTCCAGGCCTTTTTGCATAAGTCCTGTAGTCTTTGTCACACTGTACTATATTTATCTGGTTGTAGATCTGTCATTGCCTAAGCTGGATCAGCTGTGAGGCATGTGGTAACTACAGGAAAGATAAGAAACTGGGATCAATCTGTACAAGGTTAAAGGGGCTGAGCTGGCCATAGAAGCTGACTTCTTAAAGGGAGACACCAGCCCAAATTTCAGGTTCCAAGGATGGGTGGTAAGGATTGTAAATTTGGTCTTAATGAGGTTTGGCATCATTCTCTGGAGGGTTTAACTGAAGAGTAAGGCATGGCAGCCAGGTTCTCTAGGTGGAGGTGAGTGGTCGGCAGAATTCTAAGTCCCCTATGATTTTCTGACCCTCAAATTTTACTCTCACGATTGGGTTTTCACATGGCACAGTTAGCCTTAAAATAAGGAGACTACAAAATGGGCCTGACTTAATTACAGGAGCCCTTTGGAAGCAAAGAGATTTCTCTGGCACCACATAAGGGGATGTCAGAGAAATTGGAATGATGAAAGAGGTTCAATATGAAGAAGTTCCAGATTGCTGAGTTGGATTTGGCATGGCAGGGACCCGAGTGTGGACCCTGGAGGCTGAAAGTTGTCCTGAGCTGACAGCTAGCAAAACAGTGGGGACCTTTGTCCTACAACTGCAAGAAAAGAAACTCTTCTAACCACCTCAATGAATTTGGAAACAGATCTTTGCCTGGTGGATCCTCTCAATGGGGAAAGCAGCTGGTGCATACCTTGAGTTTAGCCTTTGAGACCCTGAGCAGAGAATCCAGCTAAAATGTGCCGTGCTCTTAACTCATGTAAACTGTGAGACAGTAAACCTGTTTTAATTCCCTACACTTGTGGGTAAATTGCTACACAGTAATAGAGAATAAATACAAGACGGTAGTTGTAGTCTGGTGTAGTAGGAATTTTGTTGATCCCCATGGATTTTTTTAGATTGCTATCATCCTGAGCTAACAACTGAGAATCTAGGAAGCAGTGTATGAGGAAGCAGAGGGACTAGGCTGAGTCGAGTGGAATAGGTGTTTTGGCTAGGGATCTAGCTCCATATTCAGACCTGGGGTATATTCCAATAATGAAAGCTGAATGGAAGGTAAAGAAATAAATTGGGGGTGATTTTACCTAGTGGTTACAGGAGTGCTTAGGATTATTTTAGACACAATAAAATCAAGTTAGGGAAGCCAGACTAATGTCAGGACCCACTTGCTGGAGACATGGAGTTTTTTTCTTCCTATTGGCCCAGGGCCACTTTTAGCTGTCTGTTTTATAAATGTCCTTAAGTACTAAACAGAGGAAGGGGCTGGAGAAGGTAAAGTCTAACAGTCTTTGCCCTCTTACTAGAGTGTAACTTGAAAATTCTTCTCTGGAGAACCATATTTCACTCATTTCCCTGTCCTTAGCACCTATAGCAAAATCTGGAACAAGTAGGTTCACAGTACCTGTCAAGTGGGAATTGTGGAAATCCCTTGTGCCATAGAATTGAAGGCCACTAAATGACCCACTTGGCCACTTTCATAATTTATTGTGCTTGAATGGAAAGATTGTGAGGTTTATAGCCAGAAAGACATGAGTTCAAGTCTTGGTCACCATTATTAACCTCCCTGAACCTTATTCTCTTGAGGCCCTGCTTGCTGGGTTTTGAGTCAGCCAGCTCCAAGCAGGAAAAATAGTTTGTGAAATTGTAGCGGTTCCAGCCAAACCCTCCACAGGCTTTCAAATCAAGGAGCTGCTGAGTTAACCCGGGAAATATTGTAATTAAAACAATTTTGTGGGTTTTGTCATTTTCTCCATCATCCTGATGTTCTCATTCTTTTTAAGGTGAGGATATAATACATCAAATGGGGTTTTAGGACATCAGGCATGGGCATAGCAAGAATATAATCTCTTACAATGAGCCTAGCATCTACCGAGAACTTTGCTAATTGTGTTACCCCTGCTAGGTATGTGAAATTGGGCAAATTAGTAATTCTCTTTGACTCAATTTCTTCATCCATAAAGTAGGAATTTAAATAGTATTTTCTTCATTAGGTTGTTATGCAGATTGTGTTAATATTTTAAAAACATCCTAGTGCTATATAAGTTTTAGATAAACATATCTCCTTATTTTCACAACAACCCGTACAATTAAATATCACTAGCCCATTTTGTCAGGGAAAAAAATTGGTGCTAAGAGAGGAGGGAGGGAATTTATTTTTTTTTTTAAAGTAACCAAGCTGGGCATGGTGGTGCATGCCTGTAATCCCAGTGTCTGGGAGGTTGAGACAGGAGGATCACAAGTTTGAAGCCAGCCTCAGCAACTTAGTGAAGCTGTCAGCAACTTAATAAGATCCTGTTTCAAAATTTTAAAAAAAAGGGCTGGGGGTGTAGCTCAGAGGTAGAGTGGCCCTGGGTTCAATCCCCAGCACCATCACCACCACCAAAAAAACCAGTAACCAATAAAAGATAGATTGCATGTTTCTATTATCCCTCCAAAACAAGTCTTAATTAACATCAAACCATTACACTTTGTTTCCATATCTATGATATGCAAGGTACTGTATAATTTAATCATGTTTGTAATTTCTTCTTTTTTCAGCATTTACATTTTATTTATTTACATTTTATTGGTGCACTGTAATTGTACATCATAATGAAGTCCAGAGTGATAGAAACATACATGTGTACAGCACTTGGTGTGTTTCTCTCCAGATCCCATCCCACTCCCTCCTCCTCCCCATTCATGTTATTGAGATTAGTGTTCATTGTTTCCCATATGTACATAGCATTATTTGAACTGTCTCCTTCATCAAATCTTCTCTCTGCTCTGACCACTTCCCTCCCTTAATCCCCTTTCACTATTCTACTGAAATCTCTCATTTATCTAAAGTCTCTTTTGTTCCCCAATTTCTCTCTAACTTCCCCATATGAGAGAAAACGTATAACCATATGTAATCCCCAAGGCCACACCCCCAGGGACCCACGTTCTCCAGCCATGCCCTACCTGCCTAGGTTACAACCTAGATAAATCCATAACAACCCTCATGAGATTAAAATCCTCATGAACTAACTGTATCAACTCAGAACACCAATTTATGAGCTCTTCAGGGGCCATTCTATATCTTACTATAACACTCATTTTGTCTTGCTTTACCTTGATGCTTGCTCCTTACCTAAGCACACACATTTACTAATTTCTTTAACAATAGTAGGGTCTATGAAGTACCATGTGCTCTGCTAGGAGCTGGGGAGACAGTAGTGGTAAAATTCTTCCTTTCTGGCAGTCTGCAGATTAGCATAGATTCAAGTAAGACATGAGGTGCTATTGGATTGGATTAAATTATAGTGGATAAGATTGGATGGGTTTATATTTGAATTGAATCGAAATCACATGCATTTCTTATACAGAAACAATGGATGGGAATAATAAAGCTCTTTTCTTCTAGAAATGGTCTCCATAAGGAAGTGAGTAACCAACCATTCCAGGAATCTTCTGAAAACAAAATATGATGAATTTATAAAGGGCAATGGAGGTGGTTTAGATGGAGGCAAGGAACAACATCTAACCTTATGGTTTGACCTATAAAATCTGGGCATTACTTTTGTAAATAGCATCACATACTGTGCTAATGTTAGGGCTTCGACACAAATACGCCATGGTCACCACTCTGAAGGACTCACAGCCTATAGGTGGACATGGGAAGAGGGCAGTGGGAAAGAGTGCTGGGTACAGAGTGTCCGATTCTCTCTGGGTTTAGTACATCCTAAAGGCTAGGGATTGGGCAAGAGAACTGTCACCTAAGAAAGTTACTCAAGAAGAAAATCAAAGTTCCAGCTCTGCTCTATAAATAACAAGGTACATGACTCTGATGTCCTAGAAAGAGAAAGGGCTTTACAGAGAAAACACCATTTTCTTTCTCTTCTTTCAAGTTAACAGTTATGTGACCTTGTGCCAATTTGTTACCCAGAGCCCAAATAGCCTCATCTGCAAACTGGGGCCATGACATCTACTTTAAAGAGCTGTAGTGAGAATTAATGGTGATACATACAAATGTACTGGCCCATTACCTGACACAAAGGAATAGCTCACCAAATACTAAACATCACCTCTATTTCCATTCTGCACTAAAAAATTGGCCACTAGCAATCCAGAAGACGATCTACTTAGCATTTCATAAACTGTAGTCTATAAAACAGGAGTTCTGGTGACAAATATATTTGGAAATCGCGGTATACTGTGTTCCTACTCTTTGAAGACTCATAGTGGATATCAGCATTTAACAGTTTTAGGAAGTACTGCATTACAGAAACCTCCTCAAATTTATTTGCTCTGAGGTTTCCTTATTTTTTGTATCACTTAGGTATTTTATCACTGAGTGTCTATTAGCATCTCTTATGCTATATCACTTTTTTGCTTTTTGCTTTATTTATATGCTTGTTTCATCAACGTATGAGCAAGTGAATGAAAGAATTGCATGGAACTGTTTGGGGAAAGCAGAGGCACCCTCCCTCTAAGCTGAATATATGACAATAAGTCAAGATTCTAACATCGCTTTGGCCCTCAGAAAAGTGAAACTGCTCACTTGAGGAACACCTGCTTATCTTACTCAGTTCTTAGATCTCAGTCAGATCAGATGACTTATCTATTTTATGTAATTCACTAGTCATGGCAAATTCGTAGAGGCTGAGGCATCTCCCTTAATATTACATAGTGACTAATTACTCATCGTCATTATCATTATTAACCATGTATTTTCCATTTCTCTTTTCCTGAATTGAGCACAAGTACATAGACTTTTGCAGATCTATGATTTTGCTCAAGTAATTCCTGACACCTTTCCTAGCCTTTCCCCTATAGAACTACAAGATCAAATCCAAATCATTGCTTATTCCCAATTCTTGCTCGAAGTCCACTTCCACTGCAAAGCTCTTACCAACTCCCTGCCATCATAGTGGAACACACCCTCTGTTGTTCTCACTCAAGGATTCAGGCTTTGGAGACAGAACATCTTAGTGGAAATCCTAGCTCTGCCCTGGTCAGCTATGTGATCTCAGTCAAGTTACTTAATCTCTTGTTGCCTTAGTTTCCCTGATGTGTGAAATGAGGTAACCTCTGACATTTCCTGTAGGGTATTATGAAGAATACATAGTATGTGTTTAATCCCTGTCAAGCACTTGGGCAATGCCTGCCACATAGGAAGCACTCTGGAAGTGAAAGTTATCCTTGCCATCACTGCTGCACCTGTCACAGCCTATTTGGTGGCATGAGTAGCTCTGCATACACTGCTCCTCCAGTCGCTTGAGCGCAGATACTTCTCTCACCTCGATGCTTGACACTGAGCCCAGGGCTTCGCACATAGAGGTGCTCAGTATTTGTGGACTTGAATTGAACTGAAGATGAAGTAGACTAGGTGGGTGAAGTTGACTCTGTTTTTCTTCCAGTCCTATGAAAACTTCAATCAGGACTCTAAACCTGCCAACAATTGACTGGTCTGGCTTACAGAAACTGCTTGTTAAAGCCAGGAGTTATCAAAGAGCCTTAATGGGTGGCCCTTAAGCTATGTGAGTTTAAACAAAGACGGAGATTTGAGCCTGCATTTTCCCAGCTTTGGCATCTGAAGGATCGATGTGAATCTTTATGCCATCATCGTTTTCCTTGCCACCTCACTGTTTGACCTCTGTTCTCCATGGACTCCAAGAATAATAAGAATTAGGTGTATAGGTCTGTTCTGAACACGCACACCTCATCTGGTTATAGACAAAAGTCTAGCCTGAGGCAGCTGGGGAACAGGAGAGTATTTCTTCCCCAAACACATTCACTATTCAGCAGAAGTTTTTCTGGCAAGATATTGGTCTATTGTTTGTTAAGACTGATGTAAAGAAGTTAAAAAAGGAAACAGGGACTCTGCAACCCTGGAGCCAATGGGTAAAATAGTATCTTCCCTGATCCCTCTATCATTTAAAATAGGCTACCCGCACCTCACCCTACATCCATGTTTGCTTGCCCTGGGTGAAGAGCAAGCTATGGCTCAGGCTAAAAGATACGGACTAATGTGTATGGAGAACATACTATGTGAAAGATCTCAAAAACTTCATATAACAATCTTCTAGGAGTGTTGGAGCAGGCCCGTAATCCCAGTAGTTGGGAGGCTGAGACAGGAGGATCGCAGGTTCAAGGCCAGCCTCAGCAAGTGAGTAAGGCCCTCAGCAACTTAGTGAGACCTGTTTCAAATTAAAAAATTAAATAGGGTGGGTGTGTAGCTCAGAGGTAGAACACCACTGGGTTCAATCCCCAGTAACACACACACACACACACACACACACACACACAGAAAAAAAAAACCTGGGTTCAGCCACATTATCAAAATAAATAAATGAATAAATAATAAAAGATATTTTAAAAATGGGCTGGGGGTTTAGCTCAGATGTAACCTGAGTTAAATCTCCAATATCACCAAAACAAAAAAATAAAAATTTCATATAACAATCTAATAAAATTCTTTTATAAAACTGTATGATGTTGGTGGTATGCATTTTTATGTATTGAAGGATATGCTATAAATAGCATATTTGGAGAGCCTGTGGTGTCACAGGCATTGTGGTAGCACTAAGAATGCAACAGTTATTGTGATTGGTAAATGCTGTTCTTACACTCACAGACCTTACAATTAAATAGTTCTGCTATAGCTTTGTTTCTAAAAAAGTTCCATTATTTCAAATTATACTAACTAAAAAATATTTTGATGCAGAATGGGGTTACAAATTAGAAAGTTTTAGATTGATAATAGCAAAGTTATTTTTCTTGCAGAACATAATAACATTATTTTATGATTATAAACTATATTGTTCTTGCAAGCTAAAAAACTAGAGCTATTCAGAACGAATAAAACCAACCTCCTTTGGAAACTAGTCACAACTGTGCAAAGCACTTAAAGGAAAAGGAAGCAGCTGAATGTTTCTGAAATACAGAGAAAAAAACAGCAACGAAGTTATGGCACTTAACACTATAGACATAGATTTGGACAAGTCATGTAGCACCTTAAATGGGAAGTTTCTAATTCACGTCATAGTCAAGGTAAGCAGGAGCTGTGAAGAGGCATAACACCGTGAACCTGCTGAGTGAGCATGTTAACCTAATGGGTAAGAAACAAACACAAACAAACAAGCAGAAAGTGGAAACAGTAATGTGAATCATCCAAAGGAAACAGCAACACCTGAAGGAAAAGGTGTAGCTAAGCACATGGACCGACCTGCACGTGGACAGACCTGCCCGTGGACCGGCATGTGCATCAATGGGCCTGCACGTGGGTGGGCCTGTGCTGTCCAGAATGAATAACCCAACCTTCCTCTTTTGGAAACTGGTCTCAAATGTGCAATGCATTTAAAGGAAAAGGAAGTGGCTGAGTGTTTCTGAAATATAGAGACTAAAACAGCAGTGAAGTTAAGACATTTAACACTGTAGACATGGATTTGAACCAGTCATGTAGCACCTCACACGGGGAGTTTTTATCATGTCATAAACAAGGTCATCAGGAGCTGTGAAGAGGCATAACACCATGAAAGCACTATGTGAGGATGTTAATCTAATGATTAAAAAAAAACTCAAGCAAACAAATAAGAAGGAAGTGGAAACACACAGTGATTTAAATCATCCAATGGAAACATCCGTTGCAGCTGAACACGTTGATAGCCTGCACGTGGTTGGTCCTGCACTTGGATGGGCCTGTGCATTGATGGGCCTAGACATGATAGGTCTGCATGTGGATGTTCCTAAACATGAGTAGGCCAGTGTGTGGATGGGCCTGTGTGTGGACGGGTCTGCACATGGATGTTCCTGTGCGTGGATAAGCCTGCCTGTGGATGTTCCTGCACATTGATGGGCCTGTGCGTGGACGGGCATGCTGAGCAGCTCTTAGACCTTGTGAAGATCACCTGTTGAGTCTGGTTACTATTAGATTCCATGGTCCGACTCCTAGAGAACATAATTTGGGGGCTTCCTGCAGAGTCAGTGAGTTTGAACTTTAAAAGCAACCAATGTAGTTCTGAAATAAGTAGTCTCAAAACCAATTTTGAGACATATTAATGGAGCAGATAAAAACAGCTAATGGCAAAACCTTGAAGAAAACATATTTTTAGTGAGATGGGAAGGAAAAGGAGTGCGCAAAGCTAGTAAGGCTGACCTGATGCAGGAGGAAAGAAAAGCAGCACCGGGAAGTAGAATTTCATGAAGAGGTTTTGACAAACACTGCAGAGTGTCAATGAAATGAGGATGAAGAGGAAGCTGAAACACAGGGAGAATCCTCTGCCGAAGGTAACTAAGTCAATTGGAATTGCTTTCAATAGTCAATTTTGTTTTATTTCCAAATATTTTTAAACTCTAATTATCTTGTTTGGAACTCTTAGTTGCTAGGATTCAAAAGGCCAAAAGGAGTTATTTTCCTAAAAATTTGTAATTAAAACTTTCAAATACACATCGTACTTGAAAACGTTTTGTGGTATACACCCACTGCCTAGATTCTATCATTAATTTTTTTATTTATTACATCTTTATATATCTACTCTCTCTCCATGTGATTTTCAGTACATTTCATAGTTAATTGCAGAAATGAACACATTTCTTCATAAATAATTCAGGACACACATCACTGACTAGAGTTCAATATTTGTTTACAGCTTGTAATATACAATTTGCATGCAATGAAATGTATAATTATTAAGTGTACATTCACTGACTATTGACAAATGCGTGTACCTGGGTAACCAAAACATCTCTCAAAATATAAAATATTACTATTACTCCTCCCTTCTCCAAGGCAATAATATTCCAACATTTTTCACCATATATGTTTTTCGTGTTTTAGAATTTTCATATAAATGGAATCATATAGTGAGACTGTGTTGTGTAAGGCTTCATTTACTCGGCAAAATGTTTCTGAGATTCATCCATGTTGTTGAATGCATCAGTAATTTCATTCATGAGTAGTGTTCAATTAAATGAATATATCGGAGTTTCTTTATCCATTCTCCTATTGAAGGTTACTAGGGTTGTTTCCAGTATTGAGCTATCGTGAATACAGCTGCTATAAATATTCTCATACAAGTCCTTTGTGAATATATGTTTTTATTTGTCCTGGGTAAATACTGAAGAGTAGAGACTTTTATATGTGCTGATCATTATCCTTTGTCAGATGTGTATTTTCAAAATGGTTTTCTCTGTTTGTAGCTTGCCACTTTTTCTTTATGGTATCTTTTGGAGAAGCAATAATTTTTGTGAAGTCTAATGTATCATTTTTCTTTTATAGTTGTCACGTTGAGGGACTTGTCTAAAAAAACACTCACCCTCAAATCATAAAAATGTTCTATATTTTAAACACTTTATGGTTTTCCCTCTTACATGTAGTTCATGAACCTTCTTTAATATAGTGTTAGGTATGGTTTAATTTCATTTTTTTCTCACACACTGGAACCCAGTGATTTCAGCTCCACTTGTTAAAAAATATTCGTTATCCCATTTGATTACTTTGGTGCTTTTCCAAAATTCAATTAACTTGTAAGAATAGCCCTAATTCTGGGATCTCTATTCTGTCTTTGGTTTATCTATCCCTTTTAAATGATCATGGCCTTATAACAAGTCTTAAAGTCTGATCATGTAAGTCCTCCAATTTTGTTCATCTTTTTCAAGGTTGACTTGGATATATTTTTAAATTCAATATAAGTTTTCAAATTAGTTCGTTAGTGTGTAACTTCCTCCTCAAAAAGCCTCCTGGAATGTTGGGAGAACTGAGAGTTTTAACAAAACCAAGCCTTCCATCTTCTTGTAATTTTCTCTCCATAATATTTCATCGTTTACAGTGTAGGAGTCTTAAGTTCTTTTGTTAAACTTATTTCTAAATATTTTGGGGGTTTTGTGCCCATTAAAATGTATTGTTTTTGTTTTCCAGTTGCTTGATGCTCGAGTACAAAAAACAAAATTGATTCTTGCATATTAGTCTTGAATCTTATAACCATGTTCCATTCTATCATCAGCGTTAGTAGTTATATATTTCTTAGGGTTTTCTATATAAGCAATTAGGTCATCTGCAAGTCATTCTGGTTTTAATTGTCCTTTCTGTCTTGACCTTCTGTTTTTCTTGCCTTACAGCAATGTGTAGGACTTCCAGTAAAATGATCACAAGATTACTAAGCAGGAGAAAATAGCTTTGTCGTGTTACAGATCTTAAGGAAAAGTGTTCGGTTTTAACAATTAAGTATGATTTAGCTATCAGGTTATTCTAAATGCCCTAAAACAGATTGGGAGTTTTTTAACATACTTGGTGGTGGTTCTGACAAATGCTTTGTCTGACACTATTATAATGATCCTATGACTTTTCTACTTTTTTTTGACATGGTGAATAACATTGATTGGTTTGTAAATGTTAAATAGATCTTGCATTACTGGAATAAACTCTTCTTGATCACAATGTATTTTCATTTTTAGGTATTGTTGGATTTGATTTGCTGATAATTTGCTATTTTGCACCATGTTCTTAAGAGATATTCTTATGATGTCTTTGTTCAGTCATGGTTTTGGGTTATGACCTCATAAAATAATTTGATACATCTTTCTTCTTTCTCTATTTTCTAAAAGATTTTCTAAATAATTGGAATAATTTCATCCTTAAATGTTCAATATAATTCTCAGTTGAATTATCTGAGCCTCAAATTTACATTATGGAAAGGTTTTTGATAAAAGTTCAATTTGTTTAATAGATTCAGCTATTCAGATTTGTGTTTCATTTTGAATTGGGTTTAGTAAGTTTTATTTTTCAAGAAATATTTGTCTAATTTCCTGGCATAAAGTTATTAATCAAATTAACTTCTCCTTTAAATGTCATTCCTAATATTGGCAATTTATATTTTGTCTTTTGTTGACTTGACCAGTATAACTAGAGGTTTGTCAATTCTGTAACTTCTTCAAAGAAGCAATTTGTTTCTATTATTTTCCTGCTTTCTCTTTGATATATATATATATATATATATACATATATAATATATTATATAACAAGTAAAGTGTGTACATATGTATGTATACTTTATTAGTTTCTTTTTTCCATTTGAAGTTTATTATATTTTTTTCTAGCTTCAGTTGGAAGCTTAGGTTATTGACTTCTGATCTTTCTTCTTTTCAACTATAAGCATTTAAACATATAAATTTCCTTCAAAGCATTGCTATAGCTGCAACACACAGTTTGAAATGTTTTCAATATTATTTGTTTCAATTTTCTTCTAGTTTCTTTTGTGATTTCTTCCTTCATTGTTCAACTTAATAGGATTTTTGTAATTCCAAGTATATCTCAGTATTATAATTATGTTTCTTAACTTCTGGATATCTTATTGATTTCCAGTGTCATTACATTGTGGGTATATTACATACAACTTACAGCTTATGGTTTCAATCCTTTTAAATTTGCAGTGATTTATTATGTACCAGAATATGGCCCATCTTAGTGAATATAACATGGACACTGCAAAAGAGTGCACAGTTTGCATAGAACATTCTATAAATATCACCTACTTCAAGGGAGTTGATAGTGTTATTCTCATTTTCTACTTTTACTTCTTTTGTCTTATTATATTACTTGCTAGAATATGGGTGTTAAAATCTCTAGGTATTATTGGGAAGTATTTTTTCCATTTCATTGTATTTCTTTCAATTTGAAGCTTTTCCATAAACATTTATAGTTGCTATATTGTCTTGGTAAATTAAGCCCTTTATCATTTTGATCAACTTTATTTCTGGAAATACTTTTTGTTTTCAAGTTTACTTTATCTGATATTAATACAGTCATTCTGGTTTTCTTATGCTGACCATTCTGTGATATCTTCCTATTCACTTACTTTCATTTCTTCCTTGTTTTTACTTGACCATACTGGAAATAAAAATCTCCAAGCCAATCTAGTGTTAAGTTTTCTTAAGTCATTTAACCAAATCAGGTTAAACTTTATCTTTAGAAATGTGCATTTGAAGAGTAACTTGACAAGTAAATCCTCTGTTTTGCTGCAGATATGCTGTGACTCTAACACTTTATGACATAAACGAACTATGCATCTCTTTGGACCCCGGAGTCTTCAAAGGATTAGAAATTCTTTTGTGTAGGGATGATAATTAAGAATTACTCCATATTCTAAAAATAAAGGGCAGTTCCACCTAATTTCCAGAGCAGGTACTGATAGATAAAACTAATTCAACAGCAGGTATTTTTGACACTAAAATTATAGGCAACTGAGAAGTAAGAGTGACTCCCTCAAGGTTAGCTCAGAATTAGGTGAAGAAAAAACATATTTTTGAGCTGGGCGTGGTGGCGAACACTTGTAATCCCAGTACTTGGGAGACTGAGACAGGAGGATCTGGGTTTGCGGCCAGCCTGAGCTATTTAGTGAGGCCCTGTTTCAAAATAAAGAATAAAAAATAGGGCTGGGGGTGTAGTTCGGAGGTAGAATGCCCCTGGGTTCAATCCCCAGTACCGCAAAAAAAAAAAACCCCACATATTTTCATTGCAAAATCAATTCAATTTAATATACAAGTAAAAACTAGTTAAAGATACTGAATTGTACCTTTGAATTTATATTCAACCCACAGCAATTGCTCTAAAGAAATATCAAATTTAAAACAATTAACAGTGCTTGCTTAAATTTCATTTAATGTGAGCTATTTTAATATGATTAATTTTGCTATCAAAGCTCTGGAAATATGTTATTCTAGAGATAAGTGGGGCATGAAAACTTCCACCTTGAACTCAGAAAAGGCACTGAACACAAGTCCTGTGCAATCATAACTTTCTAATGCCTGCTTCATCGCAGCCAGCATTGATAAAATGAATCATAATTCACAGAACAACCACCAGCAAGAGGAATAGTATTATGAGAATAATGGTGACCGTGTACTAACAGTTTATCTGAATTATCTTATATACTCTTCATATCAGCCTTATGGCATGGATTCGACCATCCTTGGTTTACCCAGAGCTCATATAACTTGTCTACCTGACTTGGTGAATTAATGATGGATCCAGAATTCCAATTTACTCTATTATGTCACCCAAAATTCAGTGTAATCATGGTTATGTTAGAAAGCTTGAGTTGGAAAGTCTTTGGGTTATGTCATATGTTATGAATCATTATTTTAGTATAAATATCTAAAAACATGAAAAATAAGAAATGTAGAATAATTTGTATGCATGTGGAAATATTTATATTGAAAATGGAATGCTTATTTCTGGGTGTGTTTGAGAAAAGCAATGTGAAAATATGTGACTTTTCTGTACAAAGTCCACCCAAACAATTGTTGAATTTGGTTATTCAGCTCACTCAAACATTGTGTATAAAGCCGGGCGTGGTGGCGCACGCTTGTAATTCCAGTACTTGGGAGGCGGAGACGGAGGATCCAGGTTCGCGGCCAGCCTCAGCTCTCTTTCTCTCTCTCTCTCTCTCTCTCCCTCTCCCTGTTTCTCTCTCTCTCTCCCTGTTTCTCTCTCTCTCTCTCTCTCTCTCTCTACTTAGTGAGGCCCTCCGCAACTTCATGAGACCCGGTTTCAAAATAAAGTATAAAAAATAGGGCCGGGGGCGTAGTGCGGAGGTAGAACGCCCCTGGGTTCAACCCCCGGTACCGCAAAAAAAAAAACATTGTATATAAACCATATAAAATATCAATTTACAATTAGAAATATTTTTTTCTTTTCTTTTTTTTTTTCCTGTACTGGGGATTGAACCCAGGGACATTCTACCTCTGAACTACACCCCCAACCCTTTTAACTTTTTTTTTTTTTTTTTTTTTTTTGCGGTACCGGGGATTGAACGCAGGGGCGTTCTACCTCCGCGCTACGTCCCCGGCCCTATTTTTTATGCTTTATTTTGAAACCGGGTCTCACGAGGTTGCGGAGGGCCTCACTAAGGAGAGAGAGAGAGAGACACAGAGAGACAGAGTGAGAGCTGAGG
>PVJS01001395.1:74620-99114 GCA_004027185.1 Glis glis | reverse complement strand
GGGGGGGAGGGACACCAAGAGCTGTGTGCATGTATGTTAACACCAAACTGATACTCATTGTGATGTGAGACTACAATGCACCAATAAAAACATAAAAAAAAAAGAACTATTGGAGACCATCTGGCTCAAGCCTCTTATTTCACAACTGAGAAAAGTAAATTTAGAGATCTGCCTAAGGCCACAGGACAAGATGGGGATTAACAATTGGATTTATGCTCCAAACTCAGCCCCATCTCTGTCACGATTGAATGATTCGGATGCTGCCATTTCAGTAACAGGTAACACCTGTGAAACCAGTTTCTCTAGCTCCCATGTAGGCTTCTGGGCGGCCAAGCAGGTGAGCCAGTGTAGAGTACTCTATGAGTCAGCTTTCCTCTTCAACTGTCCAGCTGTCTAAAGGTGAGCGTCTTTCTTTCCAGCTCCATCAGAAAGGCCACCTAGGGAATGACCTGGAGAGGTAGCCTGTTCCAGCAGTGTCCCTATCTTCTCTATTGCCTTCTTGCCTCTTTCCCTTAGCCAGAGCCCTGCCTTTTCTCAAACTCCAGGTCTGTGCTATTCACTGAGAAAGAGAATACAGAAGGAACAGGTTTCTAAGAGGAAGATCTCTAAGATAAGGATCAGGTGACCTGTCCTGGAACTCCTCAATACTAATTGGTCATCCACATGCTGAGAATGTCACATATATTGTCACACTTAATCTTCTCTGCTGCAGGAGGTATTATGTCCCTTCCAAAGATACAGAAGCTGAGGCTTATGTACTTTGCATAAGGTCCCTTAGCTGACAAGTAGTGGAACAGCTAAGTTCAAACCCGTCTTCTAAACGAGGCGGATCCATTCCCAAGCACACACACCTCCTATCATATCACTCTGCTTTCTTTTTGACTCTGGCACATACAAAAAATTCTGTGAAAATAGGTCATTTGTAGAACACAAATAACTCAAGACTTTATGGATTGCTAAGTAGAACATATAAGCTGTGCCTTCTAAGTTACCATCAGCTCTTACTTGGAATACTACAAATGCCTCCAGACTCTCTCCAATCTACTTTTCCTCTTTCCCACTGTATTCCATGTGCAGCACCGCAGTGACCTTTCTAAAATTCAATTTTGATTGTCGTACTATTGCTTAAGATTCTTCAATGACAAGTTGCTTCCCATTGCTATTAGGATAGACCAAATCCTTAACAAGTCTGAATGATGTGACCCTACTAATCTACCCACATCACCTTGTCTCGTCCTCTTCCTTCTTCCCTGTGCTCTGACTACAGTGGCCTTCCTTTCAGTTCCTGAAATGGATTGTGTTTGAAATAATCTTATCCTACCTCTGTACCAGCTCTAACTACTTTATTCCTTCATGTCTCTGCTCATACGATCAATGAGTCAGATCCTGATAGACACATATCCACTTTGTAATTTTTCACCTAGGATTGACCACAGTTTGTAATCATACATGGATTCGTGTCAGTTACTTTTATTTTGGTTTGTGTGTTTTTACCCATTAGGTTCTATAAAACAATTATAAAACTGGTTTGCTAGGCATATAATTGGCACTCAATAGGCATTTTTTCTGAGTGAATTAATAAATTCATAAGTGAATGAAAGTGATTCTGGATAAACTAACTTATATTTGAAAACTAGATTGGTAAATTACTATTTAGAGTTGAAAAAAGAAACCTTCCTTTTACTACTATAAAATAAACTGAGTTTCAGTCATCCATATTGTTTTTTAATGTCCAAGTGATATAAACCTTCCTCTGATATTATATCGCAATTGCTTTTCCCTGTCTGAAGTCAATTTTGCTCAATAAATGAAGCTGATTCAAATATCATAGGGGCAATTACCAAATTGACATTTTTTTTATTCAACCCATTAAACCAAAGCAATTAAAACTTGGAAATGGCAACTATAAAAGAACAATATATCACATTTAATGTATCAGTGAAGGATGAAAATATGTCATAATTTGTTTTTAAATGTCACATCTTTATTGCATTTGCTAATTAAATGAGGCTTTTCTATCCCAGTCCCATTGAAAATAATTTAGAATTTTTAGGAGCAATGTATTAGTGTGCTCCAGAGAGACAAACCCAATGGGATACATATAGATACAGATATATGAGAGAGGATTTATTAAGAAATTGGCTCCTGCCGGGCGTGGTGGCGCACGCTTGTAATCCCAGTACTTTGGGAGGCAGAGACCGGAGGATCCGGGCTCGCGGCCAGCCTCAGCTCTTTCTCTCTCTCTCTCTCTCTTTCTCTCTCTCTCCCCCCCCCCTCTCCTTAGTGAGGCCCTCCACAACTTCGTGAGACCCGGTTTCAAAATAAAGTATAAAAAATAGGGCCGGGGGCGTAGCGCGGAGGTAGAACGCCCCTGCGTTCAATCCCCGGTACCGAAAAAAAAAAAAAAAAAGAAATTGGCTCCTCTAGTTGTGGAGGCTGAGAAGTCCCACAATAGTTGGTCTGTAAGCTAGGGCCCTGGAATGCTAGTCATGGCTTAGTCCAAGTTCAAAGTCTCAAAACCAGGAACCCAAACTCAGCTTGATGCTTAAGTCTTAAAAACCCAGGAGGCTGTTGGTGTAAATCCTGGAGCCCAGAGGCCATGGAGTTTAGGGTTCTGATGTCCAAGGACAGGAGAGGAAGAATGCATCCCAGCTCAGGGGCTTGCTGTACATTTGCCTTTCCTCTGTTTTTGTTCTCTCCAAGCCCCCCCCCCCATTGTATGGTACCTACCCACATTAAGGGGGGCTCTTCCCCACCTAGTCCACTTAGACTCACACACTATTCTTCTCCAGAATCACTCTCATGGACACATCCCAGAATGATGCTTTACCAGGTTTGTAGGTCATCCTCAATCTAGTCAAATTGACATCTGAAATTAGCCATCACAATGATCTTTTTTTCACTTATAGATGAGTCTCAACTTTGCAGCTATATGTGGAGTAACAAATGAGGCTTGGATAAGGCCTCAGAAAGGATGCCTCGACTTTTTGTATCACCACTCTGTGATACTACCTCAGGAAGACTGCTGGAACAATGGGGGAGGACAGACAATTGGGGCCATTGAAGAAAATTAAGGGGGTGGTGGAAGTGCCCACAGGGGCTGATCCTTTTTTTTTTTTTTTTTTTTTTCTGAAAAGAGGGTGGTAAGCCACTAAGTTTAGGAATCTGTGCCTCAAGTGGAGGTGGACTTTCAGTGCTCAAAATTGGCTCCCAGGACCCTGGACTGAACAACTGATTGGACTGTGGGAAGGATCCTGGTGTGGGTGATTTCTGCATTCTATTTTCCAGATGTGTTGCTGAGGCCCCCTGGGATTGTCTACTGAATGTTGATGATCATAGTTGTCTAGTCTTTCAATATCTAAGAGCCCCGTGAGAAGAATAGATTAAGCACTAAACAACAACAAAAGTTTTTTTAGCTTGAATATAATTCTAAGTGGAAGAAGGGGGAATCAAAAATCAATGGAGGAAGGGTTAAGAATTAGGAATTAAAGTTGTCACAAAAGACAGGGTTCTGATTTATGATACAGGCCAACATTGCCAACATGAGGGTTCTGGTCTCCTAGAATTCCATAAGATTATTAGAGGGGTCCATAATGCTGTGTGTCCATCTCTAAATAAATAACGGTCACATACCCATATATATTGATTAGGAAGTAAATAGGTCTTTAGGTCTTTTAGGAAGACCTAAAATATAAATAGGTCATTATTATACAAATAAGAATTAATTTAAATATTTAATTCATGAAAACACTTTTCATCCATTACATATTTTCTTGATCAGCAGGTTATCTGATAAATGTAGATTCTTAAAACTTGAGAGCTCATCTTGCCATTAGACCTCAATACACATTTTTGTAGCTCCTATACTGCAGGACATACAATCTTTTCTGTATTACTTGCAATTAGTGTTTCTAAAAATCCTCAGGTTCCATGAATCTGTCCTGAGTGCAACCCATGACATCATATGATCTGCTGCTCTGGTCTCTCTGCTCACCACTCTCTGCTGTCTTCTAATGCTACTGCAGCTCTCTCTCTCTCTAGTCTACATTAGATAAGATCATTCCAGAGTTATCACTTTATTGCCCAACGCAGAGATTATCACAAGGATGGTTAAAGTTTAAACATAGTAAACTCTACCAAAGCAGTGAGAATGAGAGAATTATAGTGCAGAAATGGGAAGCCTAGAATTGAATATTCAATGTCATTGCTACTAGAGTCCACTAGTTGTTCCGTTCTCCGGAGTCCCTAACTGGTTAGCTCATGGCTTATCTTGTCACCTTGTTCCAGGGGTCTGCCTACCTTCCACAGGCAAGATTGCTTCAATCATGTCTTGCCTCCCCGGAATCTCACCATGTCCACAAGTGATTTAATGTTGTAAAGTGGTCTTTATTCTTGGAAAAACTGGAATCCATTGTTGTCTTATGGAAAAAGTCTAGCCTAGATGTCCAGCAACATAATGTCTAGACTGGATTTTGAAATTAACCAGGTGTTCAATCAAACCAGCAATCTGGTCAACTTTCCTCATTTTTATAATCAGGATTGCTTGTTTTTGTTTTGTTTATTAACTAGCTGATGACTTCTAATTCCAAAATTCTCAGGTATCAACAAGTTACTCACGGGTTTTCTCATGTTTTGTTTTTGTTTTTCTCCTGACTGCCTTTAATAGCATTGATTAATTTGACTTTGCATAAATTATATTAAATCATAAAATAGGAAAAAGAAACTAGATTAGGTATGTGATTGTTAAGAGCAGATATACTTGTGAGTTGCTTGTGCAAAATGCACATCTCAATGTTAAAAACAAATCTATCTTAACATTTCTTTCCTTTTTAAATTCTGAAAACTCTTACTAATTCCCTCCTCACTGCTGAACTTCACAGGTCATTTAAAATGTGTAATGAAAAATTAGTCACTTGCCCCTAGTCATAGTGATAGAATTAGGAGCTGGATAATACGTATCAATCACTATCCTTAATTTAAGAATTAGAAGTCACCACTGAAAAGAAGAGATTCTGCAAAGGTAATACAAAAATTGCAGCTTTAAAAGACTAAAAATTCAATTTACAGTAGTAATTGTTATGTGTATATGAGAAACAGAGATAAGAATGATCCAATTTATGTTTCCCAGATATTTCTGGAAGCAATTTTAGAAAGGATTAAATGAAAGGGAAGACTCAGGCTCAAAAGAATTTACAACATGCATAAACACAGTAACAAAATGCCCATCCTACTTGGCCTCAGTTGAACAAATGTGTAATAAATAAATATTTATTATTTCTGCTATGATGGGTCTAACTTATCTTAGGTTAAAATACATAAAAGGAACATGATATTTCAGACTGCAGAAAACCTTCTGATTTAGAATTTACTGTGAAACAGGTATTGAATTTTAGTCATGGCAATAGTTTAGATGCATAACAATAGTTTAGATGCATAACAATAGTTTAGATTGCAGGGACTATTCACATCAACAAAAGGTTGGCACCTCTTCTTCTCTCCATGCGCCATAGAGGATTTGCTGGAGAAATCCACACAAGCAAGTATGTAAAGACAAAACAAACAACTTGAACGTTGGCATGGTTTTTCATTATTTTCACACCTTGCATTAGAGGTTTCTGAAAATGCCAAAATGCTCCTCTCTCTGCGCCTTGTGACATATGATTATTGTCAGCATCCTGCAGACCCCAGCATGCGAGGCTGCAAGGTTTTCTGAAGCCTCAGTACTCTAGGGTGGAGTATAGAGCTTGGAATTTAAGAGTCAATTCCTCTGAGACTGAAAGACCCAGAAACAATTGACAGTAACTTAAACCAGAGCATTCTTCATTCAAGCAAGATAAGAGCTATCACATTTATGCTCATTAGATTTGTCTTTAAGTTCCCACTTTTTGGTGCAAATAAAATATATTTTTAGTAAACTGACCCAACTAGTTCATAGGTTTTCAAATTGAAACAAACTGGCTTTCAAAGGCTTAGAAATTAATTAGAATATACTTTAATTACTACTTCCTTCTCTTAGCTTCCTGATTTTTTTTTTTTTTTGGTGCTAAGGATTGAACCCAAAGGCAGTCTACCTATGAACTACACCCCCAACCCTTTTTATTTATTTATTTTTATTTTGAAACAGGGGCTCACTAAGTTGGTGAGGGTCTTGCTAAGTTGCTGAGGTTGGCCTTGAACCTGCGATCCTCCTATTTCAGCCTCCCAAGTACTGGGATTACAGGCATGTACCATAATTTCCTGCTAGTTCTGATAAATGGTTAGAAAGTTTAGATGGATTTGTGTGTAAAATAAGAGGAGTCAATGAGAGACAGGTAGCAACTGCTTAATTACTTGCTGAAAAGAAAACTAAAATCTAGATTCCTCTGCCTACAATTCAAGCACCAAATGAGAAGATATTTTAGTTATCAAGAGAACATTATATGGAAAGGACCAGGGAAACAGGGGTTCAAAAAGGTTAAGGAATCTGCCTGTCTTACACAATTGATGATGCCTGGAATACAAATTTAAGGCGTTTGATAATTCAGGAAGTTCTTCCCCTAATATACTTTTTTTCCATTAGGTAATTTTTGGAAAGCCACTATTAATGATTTGGTTCTTTAGGTTTAAGACTTTGGGATTTCCCTTATAGGGAAACACATAGGGCTCTGTACAGCGTATCCCTATAATGACTGAATGAAAGATTTTCCAAGGGCTGGCTTGGATGGGATGACAAGGAAGAGGACATTGGAGGAGCCAGGGACTGTGGAGGGAAGCAAGAGGTATTTGATGAAGGAAGATCAGAAAGGGGTGCAGGGCAGTTGGTCTGGGAAAGACCTCTCTGCTTTCACGTATTCATTCTTGGTACTTCTCCCATTACAAAAAGTCATTTTATATTGACCACATTTCTTTTCCTTCCTTCCTTCCTTCCTTCCTTCCTTCCTTCCTTCCTTCCTTCCTTCCCTTCCTTCCCTTCCTCCCTTTCTCTCTTTCTCTCTCTCTCTCCTTCCTTCCTTCCTTCCTTCCTTCCTTCCTTCCTCCCTTCCCTTCCTTCCCTTTCTCTTTCTCTCTCTCTCTCCTTCCTTCCTTCCTTCCTTCCTTCCTTCCTTCCTTCCTCCCTCCCTCCCTCCCTCCCTCCCTCCCTCCCTCCCTTCTTTCTTTCTTTCTTTCTTTCTTTCTTTCTTTCTTTCTTTCTTTCTATTTCTTGTGTGGTACTGAGGATAGAATCCAGGAGCATTCTACCTCTGAGCTATATCCCCAGCCCTATTTTTTATCTTAGTTTTCAAATAGAGTCTCACTAAGTTGCAGAGGGCCTCACTAACTTGCTGAGGCTGGCCTCAAACCTGGGACCCTCCTGTCTCAGCCTCCTAGGTACTAGGATTGCAGGCATGCACCACCATGCCTGGCTATTGACCACATTTCTAAAGATTGCTTCTGTTTTTTTTTTAATTCAAAACGAGAACATCTGTAACTGATGCCCCCCAATTAGTTGGATTAAATGAGATCTTCTTCAATGTTTCCTTTTTCTTAATCCATTTTTTTCCCATCTTTTTGAGAGATCTTTCCCATCTTTCACAGAGATCCTAGTCAATGGCCTCTAGATGCTCAGGCTGACTCTTCAGGGTAGACAAGCTTCAGTGAGCAAATCTTTCTGCTATTATTGTATTCCAGTTTCCTTTCCTCCCCACCCACCAACCTGCTTGAGAGAATATTTGAGAAGTATCTGTAATAATATAAATTTTCAGATTATTACTGTTTTTTAGTATTTTCTTTAGTCATTTTAATTTGGTTGGATTTGGGGGAATTTTACAATACCAAAATTCTTCAATATCCCTCATCAAATGTGAAGGGACAACAATGAAAAATCTGATGTGAAACAGAGTGGCAGGATGACTGCTTGCTTCTTCCTTGGTTCATACATGCTGCCTAGAGTATAAATGTGGCAATACTTACAATGCCAACCAAGCTTTTGTATCAAATTTGATAACATAAACTTCTTATCCGCACAGACAGGATTTGCAAATGATGAGGACGGCACAGAGTCAGAGTGATGTGAAGTTCATTTGCAAAGTGCCCATTGAACACCTCCTATCCATTATTCACACTTAGAATCCATTTATTCTTACCTCCCGGGAGGTTATGATCTTCAGGGAAAAATAAATCCCCCACATAGAGTATTTAGTGCCCATAATACTAAACTGATAATGTTGAACTATCAGTTCAGTGTTGAACTTCAGGATTGGTTATCAGAGAGAAAGGTGGAAGAGCCCAGAAGATGGCATCAACATATGTCTCCACAGAGGAGGTCTAGAGAAAGTTAATTTTGCATAGTTCAAGTTTTAATTTATGATAAAAAAATTTTTAATAAGGTCTGAAGTTGGATGAGTAGGTCTCCAAGGCTGAGTATATGCATTGCTACACTTTTCTGTTTTACTTTTTGGTACTGAGGATTGAACCCAGGGGCACTCTATCTCTGAGATACATCCCCAACTCTTTTTATTTTTATTTCGAAACGGGGCCTCACTAAGTTGCTGAGGGTCTCGCTCAATTGCTGAGGCTGGCCTTGAATCTGTGATCCTCCTGTCTCAACCTTCCAAGTACTGGGATTACAGTTGTGCACCACCACATCCAGCTATTTCTAAATTTTAAAAACTGCCAATAAATAATTGGTAGTTTTCATTTGGTCATACAGGCTGTTAGGCCCTGAAGCAACATGATCTTTGTTTTTTTTCCAAGGACATTATTGGAGAAAAATGGAGGAGAATGTGACCTAATCTTTACTCCAATTCAGTTATTCTTGTTGACAACATTCACCTATGGTGTTTAGAGTACATATGGTGTCACATATTGAATAAAAAACTCCAAACAAGGCACTGGGAATCTATTGATAACAGATTTCCCAGCTGAGGTTTATGAACAGACAAGTTTGGGAATCACTGCCCTAGTTTATCTTGTACAAGATTAATTTCCAGTAAACAAACTCTTTACCTACCTTTTGCTCTTTTTCTCTTCCTGTATTTCTCCCTGTCTCACCCATTAAGATTAAAAAAAAATGTAGGAAGAGCTAATTTGCCTTAAATGCACTCTCTCTATCTCCAGGCTAGAACAGAGGAGATGCAGTTTTCCCAGAGACCTCATTAGTTTTCATTTTGTACTTTCCACAATTTAATCAAGTGTTAAGGTGAAAAATCTGGTTCTTGGTGGAGTGGCACATAAGAAGAGGAATTAATTTACACTGCCTGGTGTCAGGTTGTAATATGATTATGTTATCAAAGCTACAAGAGGAAAATATCCAGGGTTATAAAAAATTTGAAAGAGGTCCCTGTTAGAGCAGATGGATGGAGCAGAGTGTCTGATCTTTCAGCAGTTACTGAGCTGATGCCCATGCAGGCTGAGGAGTGCGTAGCTGGGTAAAGGTCATCGAATCTTAATCAGAGCTTTCAAGGAGAGAGTTCACAATTTTACAGGAAGATACATATTGATTTATCTTACTGTATAGAAATGACTAAAAAGGACTGGGAAGTAGAATGCAGTCAGCTGTTGGTTACCCCCAGGGAATCTAATAGTGGGTTTTCTTTGCTACATTCTTTGGGGCCTTCTCTTCTTTGCAACCAGAAAAAATCTCTTTCCATAAACTGGAAACTCATTTTCATATTTTAACAAAAGACTACAAAGATGAAATACATCAAAAAGAAGTCTAAAATTAAATTTTTAAAAAATATCTTGGGATCATTAAACAAAAATTCATGTTGACCCCTTACTCTTTTAATGAGTTCTGTCAATTACTGTTACATGGAAGATAAAACGAATGCACCTAAAAATAACATAATAATTAAGTGACAGATAAGATTATATCATTAGGAATAGAAGCGTTCTCGCATTTTATCCTGTGGAAAAACATTTTATATTCAGTTTACGTTTTTCTTTTATTTGAATTTGCTTAATATATGAATTATTTAGTGAACTAAATACAGTTTATCTCACAATATGAGATGTCATTCTCCATTAAATTTTATGTGTATGCCTTGAACAGAAAAAACAATATTGTCATTATTGGGTAGGGAGCAACAAGAATAAGGTAGGTGACATAAGTGGGGAAAATTATTCTCAGTAGTACATAAAACCCTATCATCTCATTGGGATATGCCAACAGTTTCTGGGACACAAGCTTAGCTCCTTGTTTTTTGGGAGTCCATTTTCCTGAAGTACCCCAATCATCATAAAAAGAAAGCATCTGAGTAACTGAAACAGAAATAGAAACAGTTATATGCTATGTACATATATGTGTGACAGTATAATTAAAAATGGTTTTAAGTTTTTCACTTTCAAAATTCAGTTTTTTAATACTTTTATTGGTGCATTATAGTCTCACATCATAATATTGTTCATAGTGATAGTGACATACATGCACACAGTACTTGGTGGGGTTTCCCCTGGCTCCCTCCCCACTCTTTCCTTTCCCTATACAGGGTATTGAGATTGACATTGGTATATGATTTTGAATGTGTATTGCTAGTATTTTGTTTAAAATTTTTGCGTCTATGTTCATCAGTGATATTGGTCTGTAATTCTCTTTTCTTGAGGGATCTTTATTTAATTTTGTTATTAAGGTAATATGGCCTCATAGAAGGAGTTTGGAAGGATTTCATCTCTTTTGATTTCATGGAATAACTTGTGAAGTATTTGGTCTAATGTTCTGTAATGGTTTTGTAGAATCCATCTGGACCTGGGCTTTTCTTTGATGGAAGGCTTTTTATTGCTGTTCCTATCTCTTTACTTGCTATCGGTCAGTTTAGGTTTTCTAAATACTCTTGGTTCAATTTAGATAGGTTGTATGTGTCTAGAAATCTGTCAATTTCTTCTGTTTTCCAGTTTCTGATTTTAATAATTTGGGTTGATTCTCTCTTTCTTTTGGTTAGATTGGTTAAGAGTTTATCAATCTTGTTAATCTTTTCAAAGAATCAGCTTTTTGTTTTATTGATCTTTTGTAATTTTTTTGTTCTCTATTTCTTTGATCTACTCTGATTTCTATTATCTCCTGTCTTCTACTGGCTTTGGGATTAGTTTGTTCCTGTTTTTCCAGGTCCTTAGGTGTGTCTTGGGTTGTTTATTTGGTGACTTTCTATTTTTCTTATGTGAGCACTCAGTGGTATAAATTTTCCTTTTAAAACCACCTAGAGATCTTGGAAGGTTTTTATTTCTCCATCAGTTTTGAATGATATCTTTTCTGGCTATAGAAGTTTTGGTTAGCAGTTGTTTTCTTTCAGGGATTGGAGTACTTCATACTGGTCCCTCTTGGCTTTCATGACTTGGGTTGAGAATTCTGGAGTGATTCTTATTGTTTTGCCTTTGAATGTCACCCGTTCTTTGTTCTCAATGCATTTAAGATTCTTTCCTTGGCCTCTATCAGACATTTTGATTATGTGGCATGGAGAACTTCTTCTTTGATCTAGTCTTGTTGATGTTTTCAATGTCTCCTATATGTGGATATTCAATTCATTTTCTATGCTTGGGAAATTCTTTGATATTATTTCTCTGAAGAGGTTTCTAATGCACTTGGTTTGTGTTTCTAGACCTTATTCAATTCCTATTATCCATAAGTTAGGTTGTTTGATATTACCCCATATTTACTGGATGTTCTGGTTGTGTTGTCGTATTGTCGTCTCGATATTGTTAACTGTTTGCTCAGTTTTGAGTGAGTTGTCTTCAAAGAGTAAGACTATTTTCTATGTGGTCTAGGCTGCCAGAGGTGGTTTCTATTGAGGTCTTTAATTAATTTATTGTCTCCTTCATTTCATTCAAAGCCTCCTTTTGGTTCCTACTTAGGACCTCTATTTGTCTATTCATATGCTCTTTCATTTCCTGTACACTTTCTCTGATTTCATTTCTGAGGCCTTTGATCTTGCCAAGAAGCAGTCTTCCCACTGGTTGAGTTCTGAGTCTCGGAGCAACCAGAATGTGCTGTCTTCCTCTATTCTGCCATCTTTAATCCTCCCTCAGAAAGAATTTTAAGGCATTTGAATGTGTATGTGCTCTAATGTCTAGATTGTATAATAGTTAATGGGAAGTATAGAGAACATAAAGTAAATTTTATTCAAACTTATATATATAATTTTAATCACATAGCCTACATTTTTAAGATTCAAAAATGAATAAAAGGTTTTATATCAGATGGATTGCCTAAAAATATTCTGACTTTGCAACACTATGGAGAATATGTGGTCCAAAGAAGAAAAATAATCTCGTTGAAGTAATTCATGCATATGACAGATGGCTATGTTAGGTGGGGTTTATATGGCTCCTTTATAATTTGAGGCTTTTCTACCTTATTCTAGTCTCTCCTAAGTTTATGAAGGTCTATGACTCTAGAAGAGAAGCAATATAATGAAATGATTCAAAACCCTTATTTTGGAATCACACATAACAAGGATTAAATACTAACTTAGGACAAGTTTCTTAATATTTGGAAAACTCAATTTTACTTGTTTCATTTGAATTATTGGCAGTCTCTCTTCTTTCTATCTCTCTAACATTTGAGGTAATGACTAAATAAAATAAGGTAATAGAGTAAAATATAATTTACAAATGTATATAAAACAACTGCATAGCTAAAGACTCAATTAAGAGTAGCTGTCTAAATTTGAATGGCTGATAACATTTTAAATTATCAACTTGATTTTTTTACTCATTATATTTCCTTTTTTGTGGCACTTGGGATTGAACCCAGGGGCATTCTACCTCCGAGGTACACTCCCAGCCCTACTTTTACTCTTTATTTTGAAACAGGGTCTCACTAAGTTGTGGAGGGCCTCACTAAGTAGGCTGGCCGTGAACCTGGATTCTCCGGTCTCAGCCTCCCAAGTACTGGGATTACAAGCATGCAACACCACGCCCAGCTATATTTCCTTTTAATGCTTTCCATGGACACTGTTCACTGAAAAATTATACACATATATTGAAACAAAAGATCACTTAATATTTTTCTCAAATGAAAACAAGAGCCACAGTCTTGAAAGTCAACCTTAATTCTGCCAATAGCCTGACTTTTGGGGGAAAAAAAGGGACTTTGAGGGACTAGAGAAATGAAAACAAATTTTAGAGTGGGAAAAAGTATATGATAACCTAAGAGTTGGTTTTTATGTTTCTCAGAAGGGAAATAAGTCACTTACTAGCTAGTGGGAGAATTCAAGATGTGATGAGAACTTATTCATTGCTTGGGCCTTTGTGACGGCTCCCAGGACTCTAGCTCATTGGGTTGAGCAGGGAGAGGGAAAGCAATGGAAATTTTAATGGGTTTAGCAAATCCATGTGTAGAGAAGACTATGCCTTAATTCCCAGGAAAACCCTGGGCATCTTAAAGAAGCTCCGCCTATAGTAGAGAGATAGAGAAGCAATGGTGAAGAGAATTGCCTAGGTAAATGGGCCTGCCTGAGTACCCACCAAAAGAGTTCTCCAGCCTTCAGGGGAGTGTAGGAGAGGGGCTGAAATTATTTCATGGACCTCAAGAAGGGCACAGAGTGGTTTAAGTAGAGTAGACCTCGAATCCCAAGTATGGTGGTTTAGAACAGAGGATGCAGCTATATATATTACTCCCTGAGGTTATGATTGCATCTCAGATAATAGCTGTGGATTCTAGTACATGCTGAAGAAGTAGGGCAAGTTGCAACCCAGTGAGGATAGCATGGACAGAGGACATATGTGAACCTGACCCCCCCCACACACACACACCTTCTTTAGGCTGTTTTCCAAGAGAAAGGAGAGTAGTTTGGTGGTAGAGTGTTTTCCTCATCATCTAATCATGATCAGAGAGACATGAAGAGACAGAAGAGACAGTGAAGAGACAGATGAATGGCAATCTATTAGTCATTTATGCTTCAGCCTGGGGAAGGAGGACACTGCATATTGTGCAGGGCCACATCGCTGCACTCAGAATAGAGTGAACAACCAGGGTTGTGGGAGGTGGGCTTTGTAGTACAAACTGGTCAAGGTACAGAGGAAAGGATGTGATCTTTTCATCTGAATACTGCAGGCAGACAACCAAACCTGCTATGTGAGATCCTGGACAACACATTCTGGGATTTTGCACTGTAAACATTTGTGTTTAAAGAATGAGCAAAAACTGTGCCTGATCCCTTTGATAAGGAGGGCTGTTTGACTAGGAAGCCTTGTCTGTGGAGAAGGGAACTTCTGAATAGGCCATGCAAAAACATTTTATAGCAGATGTCAAGTCTTCCTTTTTGACCTTCTTTCACAATTGGCCCCTTATGCCTTGAAATCAGTTTAAATCTTGACTGAGACTTGTAGGGATTAGCAAAAGTATTTCTACAAGGAAGCAAAGTAGCTGCTTGACCAGGAAGGAGAGGGATACATCCTGAGGTGGTCATCAAAAACATGAACTTTAGAGTCCTCATGTACAAAAAAGGCAATTTAGAGACCTGTAACATCGTGTAAAGAGTGGGCACCTTCAGGGTATATGAACACCTTTGGCAGTAGTGACACTCAGTGGGAGGAGGAACATTTCCCACTTTGTAACTTAAATAAAAGTTCTTTGAGGCTGGGCATGGTGGCACACGCTTGTAATCCCAGTACTTTGGGAGGTGGAGACCGGAGGATTTGGGTTCACGGCCAGCCTCAGCTCTCTCTCTCTCTCTCTCTCTCTCTCTCTCTCCCTGTCTCTCTCTCTCTCTCTCTCTCTCTCTCTCTACTTAATGAGGTTCTCTGCAACTTCGTGAGACCTGGTTTCAAAATAAAGTATAAAAATAGGGCCGGGGGTGTAGCGAGGAGGTAGAGCTCCCCTGGGTTCAATCCCCGGTACCGCAAAAAAAAAAAAGTTCTTTGAAAAGCCTTTTAGCTTCTCCACTAAACCAGCTGCTTCCTGGTGCTGATTGCCAGAGACCTATGGGGAGGTTGAATTTCCATTGAATGTCTTCTTCATGATCCCAGCACTGTGTATTCTATGAAGTGAAATGAGGGCTTTGGTCACTAGTATCAGAGTCTATAACTCCAAATGGGATAAAGAGTATCCTGCTGAGGTCTTGAATTGTGTCTTAGCATATATAAAGAAATCCATGTTATTGATTTATGTTTGGGTATCTGTGGAGCAAGAGATTCCTCAGTTATTTACCTTAAGGGTCAACTTTAGGCAATAGCCCAAGAGTTTGTGAAAATATACAGATGGGGTCAATTGGCCAAGGCATCCAGTACTGAAATGAATGCTTGAAATGTGCCAATTGTGATAGTCCTTGGAGTCTGTCCTAAGGGACGAAAAGCAACAACTCTCCACTGAGTTCCATTGTGTGTGGTGGTGGAAATTAATCACCATTGCTCCTCATGCAATTAATCCCAAGGCACTCTTCAGGTAACCAAGGACTTTCTTCAACATTATGGTAGATGGCAAGAAACCGAGCATGAAGGTGGCTGCCTGTGATAGTCAATCTAGTTTGTCAACTTGACCTGATCATGACACACCCAAGATCATGTGACTTTGGGCAGGACAGAAAGTCCTGCCCTGAATGTAGGTAGCAGGATTTTGATAGGTACAGGACTTAGATAAAAGAGGGAGAAGCCGCGTAGAGTGCTGCGCGACTCTTTCCAAAGAAAACGCATCTGCTCTTGCCTGAGATCATCAGCCTCTGGCTCATAGAACTGGAACTTCGCCGTTTTTCTGAAGAGCTTCTTGATCTTCTGCTCTCGTCTGAGATCGTCGGCCTCCAGCCCTTCAAACTGAAACTTCATCGTTTCTCCGAAGAGCTTCCTGATCTTCACATCTTGGACTGGGACAGAATTAGTGGTTGCTTTGATCCTAAGACTCCAGCTCTTAGACCGCTCGACTGGTTCCTCTGACTTTGCACGTGCAGTCAGAACTTGGGACTACATTGCTTCAAACTGTAAGCCCATCTGATAAATCCCTTTTCAAATATACTCATTCTGTGAATTCTGTTAATCTAGTGAACCCTGTCCAATACACCGCCCCCTCCTGCAGGTAGAATATGTCAAAAAGCTCAGGATTGGCTCCCTCTTGTAGCAAGGAGATCTCAGTAGCCATGCTGTCTCAGTCAACATTCTCACCTATATAATCCAAAATGACTGACCACACAACTTAGAGGAAGGAATATTTACTTGCTCACAGTTTTTTTTTTTTTTGGATATTCTGGGTTCAGTCCATGTGAGGCGGGGTCTGAAGCTCAGGGCATGGCGGCGAGAAGTGGGGACAACGCAAGCGAGTGCACCCAAAGCTCTGTTCTCACATGATGGAGGCCAGAAGCAGAGAGCACAAACAAGCAAGGGGATTCAAAGACAAAAGCACAGTCCCTAAGGTCACACCCTCAGGGACCCGCCTTCTCCAGCCACACCCCACTGGTCTTGTTTTCCACCCAGAAAATCCATTACAATGGATTTACACGATGATGAAATGATAACCCTCATAACTGAATTATATCAACCCTGGACACTAATACATGAGCTCTTCAGGGGACATTCTATATCTATCTATAACACATGCCACGCTCATGGAGGGGGGTGCTGCTTCAACAACCCAAGGCACAACAGGTTGCTAGGTATAGAGGGTCACAGGCTCAAGGCCTATGGTACTCTATTCCAAGAAAGGCCCAGTATGTGGCCAGTAGTTGCCACTCCAAGGATAGGTAAAGCAATTTCTTGCATCAGAAGGCCATGGGAACTTCTGGCCATCATGGGTGGTTGTGAGACTCCAGGAGGCATGAGATGAAGTTGCTAATGCATCTGCATTGGAGGACCCTCTCTGTGGTGCTGTTTGCAGTTTGGACAGGTTTTATAGTCTTTGCTTGAGGAGATTCCACTTCACGCTGGGAAAATTTGTTTAATAGTGGAGTTCAGTAAAATGTACAACTGAATATGTTGCCTCCAGAATCCCAAAGGGACTAAAAGGTGTTGGACTTGTATTGACCTTGTGGGTTCTGAGAGGGTCAATACCTGTTTCCTAACAGTGTCAGGTATGGAAGAGTCCTTGGCTTACCAAGTTACTAACTTACTTACAGGAAGAGGTGGCAGGGCCTTGTACTAAGTGTGAGATAACAACTCATTCACTTTTTGTGAGCTCTTTTGTGACTATTTATATATCCTCAATGAATATATCAAGCAAATCTTCTTGAAGGAGATGTCATCAATATGATATCATACCTGTGCTCCTGGAGAAAAGCGTATGTAGTTAAGATCTTATCTGTAAGGGTTGTGTGCAGCGGCAAGGCTGCTGAAGTCTCCCTTGGGTGGCCTGGTAGAGGTATATTATGTTTCTTTGCAGGTAAAAATAAACAGTGACTAAGAGGCTGCTGAAATGGACACTGAACACATCAGATTAGCCAAATTTATAATAGCAAAATATTTACAAGTTGCTGATTAGATGGAGTCAGCAATTTTAATAATCAAGTTGTTAGGTCTTAATAGTATGGGACTGTGGCATTAAGGTTGCAGCAATCCATCATGGTCCCATTCATTTCTTCTAGGTTTAAAAGCAGGCTAAATAGGCCAAATTGGGCTGTTAAGTTGAGAAGCAGTGGGGATTATCACCCCTTCGCTCAGAAGCTCTTATACAACAAGTTTTACTCCTTAAAGGCTCTGTTTTAAAATACATTCAGCCATGTTCATTATTTTAACTCGGGGTGGGGGCAGGAGGGAATCATGAGTTCCCATTTTTTCAAGCCAATTTGTAAGTGTCAAAGACTTAATTTATTTTTCATTAGGTCAGAAAGTCTATGCCCACAGTGGGATATTTTAGGGCAATGAGCACTATCATACCATATGGAATTCAGGCTAGGCAATAATTCTGATTGTTAAGGTGATAATAATTTGTTCTCTGTTTTATATTTAGTTATTCCCCTAAGATTATGAGGGGGTGCCATATTTAAATTTAGCAGGATCCCCAGGTATAAATGTAAATAGTCTCTATCATTGGTTAAAGCCAGGATGGTTTGCCAATTGATGCATTGCAGCACATAGTAAAGTTAACTCAGAACCTACATTGTAGAGACACAAAAACCAGTCAGCGCCCTCTTACAGTTGCTGTATAAAGTCTGTTAGTAAGTTTTGGATTCCAGTTGGGTCAAATTGTGGAACTTTGTTTTAGGTTGTTTTCTTCTTCCTCTATTTAGAGTTTTGTCTTTCTTTCTTTCATTTTTGTTGTTGGCAGTCATTGGACATATTTGGTAGTTGTGGTAAGAAGGGTTCTCTCAACCCTGACCATATTCATAAGTTTCTTTCTCCACAGAACCTGAAATCAGTCTCATCAAGTTTAGGGGTCTCCCCCATGGCAATGGTTGACATATATAGTTTAGAAATGCTGCGCTTAAATTCACTTTGAATGAACCCCTTCACAAAGTGCTACACAGGTGCCATGGGTGTTTTCCTCTAACCTCATGAATTAGGATCTTTGTTTCAGCAAAGACAGTAAAAAAAAAAAAATGGTGCAGGGAAGAATGCCAGGCCTACTACTCAGATCTGATGGATCAAAACTACTCTTTTTCATATTTTGTTTGTGTTTGTGTTTTCTTGGGGGGTGGGTACTGGGGATTGAACCCAAAGGCATTCTACCTCCAAGCTATACCCCAGCTCTTTTTTAATTTTTTGTTTTGAAACAGATCTCACTAGGTTGCTAAGTGTCATGCTAAGTTGCTAAGGCTGGTCTTGAACCCATGATCCTCCTGTCTCAGCCTCCCAAGTACTGGGATTATAGGCATGCACCACCACACCTGGCTCTCAAAAGTACTCTTGACCAGAGCCCCACTTTTTCTGGCATGTGGGCATTCTTTTCATTTTTCTCTGCACAAATGCCCTGAGAACGTTTTGGGTTTCTAGCCAGGTAAAGTTTTAGCTTTCAGTTTCTGTCTCTCTATAATCACTGGTGGTACAGATCTTCCGGGTGGTTATGGGGAAATGCTCAGGAACTTGGTGCCCCCTTGCAAGTGGCTGCCCCTTCCTTCAGGGGTTGCAAGTCGTTCTCCCTGGGGTTGAGGTCCACATCTAGCGAAGTCTTTTGTCTGTGGCTTGGGGCGGGGAGGGCGGAATGTTATTAGGCCCATGACTGCAAGATTTCCTCTTTGGTGTGCTGGTCAGCAGCTGTGCTGAGCCCAGGCACATTGGTTTGTATTTTGCATTGGGAGATCCGTGGAGTACCAATCTCCTTCATTTCCCTACCCTATACCCCCTTTTTTCCATCAGCATCTGGGCCTGGGGCCACCATGTATGTGCACCTTAGGGGTCAGAAGAGCGCCGCAGACAGCAGCAAGGGAAGCAGCAGCAAAGGAGACCAGCAAGGTCACTACCCTTGCATGGAACAGCAACGACAACCTGGATGCCATGTTTAAGTCTCCACAGGGTGGTAGCCTCCTTCCTTTTCACAAACCTTACAAAAGACTGTCCCTGGACCTGTCCCATTAGTACACAATTACAATTTATGTCTGGCTGCTCCAAGCAGCCAGCGACAGTCACCAGGCTAGACATAGTGACCAGAGAGCTCTAGCCTGAACTTTGGTAAGCAGGACTGAAGTACTGCCTGGTTAAGGCGTTGTTTTTTCACTGTCCTTACAGGCAGAAGCCTCAGAGATCACCTGCCTAACACAGACTGAAACTGGCAGCATGTCACACCAAGGTACAGCGAACAATTTTCATCTCAGAGACAGGAGCACTGTGGTATGGAAAGAGGACAATGGTTGTCAGCAACAACACAGTGCCACATGGGGTTAGCGCAAAGCCTGCAGGAATTAGCAGTTCCATCTCAGGCAGCCTTTGCCACATCTCAGAAGCAGTTAGCCAAGAGCAGTTAATTTAAGCTGACCAGGTATCCTAGGTCATGGTTGGAAATGTCAGGTGGATCAAGACACCACAGTTTGTGTGTGTGTGTGTGTGTGTGTGTGTGTGTGTGTGTGTGTGTGGTACTTGGGATTGAACTCAAGGACATTCTACCTCTGAGCTATACCCCCAGCCTTTTATTTTATTTTATTTTTTGTTTTATTTTGAAACAGGGTCTCCATAGGTTGCTAAAGAGTCTTGCTAAATTGCTGAGGCTGATCTTGAACCTGCAGTCTTCCTGTCTCAGCTTCCCAAGAACTAGAATTAAAGGTGTGTGCCACCTCACCTGGCTACACCACTGGTTTTGATTACTTCCTATTTACCCCAGTGGTGGAGAGATTCCTGCACATACTCTTTCAGGGTGGGGACCATGTATTGTGCTTCTTGGTGTGTCCCCATTTTGTGTATCACAATGCTTAATCTTTTTTGTTACTATTTCCTTGAAATCTTGCACTCAGCAAAGGATATATTAGATGCTAACTAGTAATTTGTGATGAGGTGTGACTGAAGGAGAAATGAATGAGGCTGGCATGGGTTCTCGTCTTGCCTCTGTCACTTGCCAGCTACATCTAGCTGAACCATTTCATTTCTATGATCCTCAGTTTCCTCATCTTTAAAATGAAAACATCAGCTGGGCGTGGTGGCGCATGCTTGTAATCCCAGCACTTTGAGAGGCAGACACCGGAGGATCCGGGTTCACGGCCGGCCTCAGCTCTCTCTCTCCCTGTCTCTCTCTCTCTCTTCCTGCCTCTCTCTCTCTCTCTCTCTCTCTCTCTCTCTCTCTCTCCTTAGTGAGGCCCTCCGCAACTTCGTGAGACCCGGTTTCAAAATAAAGTATAAAAAGTAGGGCCGGGGGTGTAGCACGGAGGTAGAACGCCCCTGGGTTCAATCCCCAGTACCGCAAATAAATAAATAAATAAATAAATAAAATGAAAACAGCAATGACCACCACACTGTACAGAGTCACGTGAGATCACATGAGAGAATTCTCATTAAATCATTTTTAAAACTGTGTGTGCTCAACACATTTTGTCATTTTTCATATTATAAAAATTTTCATTATAGAAAATTTGAAAAATAATAAAGCTCAAAGAGGAAAATAGAAGCCATTTATAATAATACCACCTAGAAAGAACTACTGATAAGGTTTCAGTATATTTCCCTTAGAATGTTTTACTGTGCATTTATTTTTAATATTAATTTATGTATACTAGTTGTGAACTTTTAAATTTGTTATGTTTTTAAAATATATTTTATTTTATTTTGTTGTGTGTGGTACTGGGAATTGAACCTAGAGGCATTCTACCTCCTAGCTACACCCCAGCCCTTTTTTGTTTTTTGTTTTGAAATGGGGTCTGTCTAGGCTGCTGAGGCTGCCCTCAAACCTGCAATCTTCCTGTCTCAGCCTCCCAAGTACTGGGATTATAGGCATGTGCCACCACACCCAGCTTTAAAATATATTTTTTAATTAATTAATTAATTGATTGATTTATTTTTGTGGAACTGGGAATTGAACCCTCAGGGGCATTCTACCTCCAAGCTACACCCCCAAGCTTTATTTTTTTATTCTCTATTTTGAAACAGGGTTTCACTAAGTTGTGGAGGGCCTCACTAAGTAGCTGAGGCTGGCTGGGCTGTGAACCTGCAATCCTCCTGTCTCAGCCTCCCAAGTACTGGGATTACAAGTGTGTTCCACCACACCCAGCTAAAATATATTTTAGATATCACTTTTTATAAACTCTATTTTTCATGCCAGGTGTGGTGGAACACTCTTGTAATCCCAGTACTTGAGAGGCTGAGACAGGAGGATCACAGGTTCATGACTAGCCTCAGCTACTTAGTGAGGCTCTCTACAACTTAGTGAGACCTGTTTTAAAATAAAGATTAAAAATAAATAAAGCTGGGGGTGTAACTTGGAGCTAGAATGCCCCGGGGTTCAATCCTCAGTACAGCAAAATAGATAAATAAATAAATAAATAAACAAACAATTTTTCTATTGCACTTATATAACATTAAAGAAACATTATGATTTGATTTTGCAAAAGGTTTTTTGTATACATTAAATACATCCATTTAGATAATTTTACATCTATTAACTTAATTGTAGGTTAATATAAACATGTATACTTTGATGAACAAAAATATTTTGATGGTATGATTTTTTTTCTTTCTGTAGTTATTTGCTATTTGGTTGGAATTTTTTTCCTCTGTGACCTAGAAAATCCTCAAAATGATTCTTAAATTTTTGCTACTGTGATTTTGATTAATTTTTTTTGCTTGATGAAACACTAAAATGATTTCTTCTCCTGTAAAGAAAGATAAAGTACTGAAGAGAACTTAGAAAGGAAACAAATCAGAGATTGAAAAGCCTCAAATCATTTTTTTGCTTTTCTCAGTGAGAAAGATAAAACGGGTAAAAATTATATTCATTTGAAGAGGACTAGGAGACATCCTAAAGAATTTTTCTTTAAATGGATGAAACAGAGACATTATTGGAACTTTTAAACTTATGTACAGTTTACAAAGCATTTTACCTATATATCAACTTTACTCATTTTAATTAAGGAAAGGTTTATGAATTATTTCAGTTCTCAGCCATGTCCCTTACTTTTTCTATTGTGTTTTGGTTTTTTGGCTGTGCTTATTTTACATAGTGGGTATATGCCCTGAAATATTAACTTCTAAGAAAATGTTTTTTTCCCAAAATTTTCATTAGAATTTTAGAATTATGTTGGCCTAAAAAGATTGCATTTTTAAGATATAATAAAATTATATCAAATAACTACAACCTAGCTTCAAACCAAACAATATGTGAGATATGTATATGATATGCTTGTGTATGTGAGCGCTGAAAATATTCTAGAAGTACCAGAATTACAACAGTGCTATTACTGGCTAATGAGATATGAAGCAATTTGTCTTTTCTTCTCTATGCCTCTCAGAATTGCCCTTTCCCCAACAATGAATATAGATAAATGCCATATATAGAAAGAAAGAATTAATTCTGAAAAAGAAAAGTGGAGAATGAGTTCTTTAACTTAGTAAACAAATATGTATAGGGTATTTACTGATTAAGTGTCAGGTGTGGCTTTTAGTGCTATGAACACACATCAGTGAAACAACCTACAAAATCTGCTTTGTGGAAAGGATTGGGGGAGGGAGAAGAGGGGGAAAGGAAGATTCAGGAAGGAAACAGTTCAAATCATGTTATGCCCATACATGAAGGCATCATCACCAACCTCACCAACATGTGCGGAGAGCAGCGTGGAATATAGAGGGAAACTTAGAATCTCATTGTGATGTATAATTACAGTGCACCAATGAAAGCATAAAAACCCACCTCTGCTTTGTGGAGCATACACTCCCGTGAAGGGAGATAGAAAATAAGCAACCAATGCAATTGTAAGTAAATGGAGGATATGTTAGAAGCTAACAAGTCCTAGGGGAAAGTAGAATGAGGCAGAGGGATAAAGAGCTCACTGGAGGCGATGCAACTGTAAATATGGGCCAAGGCGAGCCGTACTGAGAAAGCAGGGCCCTCTCACGTATTAGCCTATGGGACCTGTCTTCCCCAGCCATACTATGTCAGTATATTATTACTTGGAGTAAGAATTTGTTTTCAAGCATCATGAGAAAAAATTGAGCATTCAATCCCATTTTAACTATTGAATAGAACATCGAAACATGGTTTATTGCTGAAAGTATATGAAAATTTTACTTCAGGGAGAAACTCTTCCATGGACAGTATAAGAAAGATATTTTCTGTGATGGATAGCTTACCTGGTTCAGTTATTACAGAAATATAGCCAAGTTTGAGGTAGGGGTATGTGTGTGTGTGTGTGTGTTTTGATGAGGGCAGATAGTATATAATTCTTAATGCCTTTTTTGAAACACCAATTTTTGGAAATGTCTCAGAGTTAATCTCTTTTTCTCTCCACAACCTACATCAGAGGCTATCTCCAGAGCCACATCGACATTATGATTTAATAAAATAATTAGAGTTCATAATGGTGCTCTATTATAGTGCCTATAAATTAATATGACAGATATCCAAATAAATTTCATTGGTGTAGTTAGCAACCAAGCACATTGATAGCCATTAGTTTGTTTGGGTCCAAGGTAATAAAATAGGTAATAATAACTCCACTTTTGATAAGTGTAGGAAGCTAATTAACTGGTAAGTTAGATGTCTTGCTGGAGATCAAAAGTCTATTGGAGGCCATCAATCTAATGCCAGTGCCTCCTCTCGCTCACTGAGCTCCAGTTGAAGAAGGGGGGTAAATAAGGAGGTCTTTCTACCATGGCTCATACTGAGCGGACTGCCACAAATTGACTGGAGGTAAAGCACCCAGGAAACAACTGGCTACAAAAGCTTCTCTCAAGAGTGCGCCCTCTACTGGAGGGGTGGAGAAACCTCATCCTTACAGGCCTGGTACTGTGGCACTGCATGAAATTAGATGTTACCAGAAATCTACTTGAGCCGGGTGTAGTGGTGCGGGCCTGTAATCCCAGTACTTGGGAGGCTGAGACAGGAGGATTGCAGGTTTGCAGCCAGCCTCAGAAACTTGTGAGGCCCTCTGCAACTTAGTGAGACCCTGTTTCAAAATAAAAGAATAAAATAGGGGTGGGGGTGTGGCTCAGAGGTAGAATGCCCCTGGGTTCAATCCCCAGTATCACCAAAAAAAAAAAAAAAAAAA